>JACXGM010000098.1:0-82788 GCA_016801145.1 Umbra pygmaea
CCAATCAACGTGGACCTGGGAAAAGGGAAAATGGAAAGACCCTGCTCTGGAGTAGGAGCTAAAAAGGTTATAGGAACGGCAGTGCGAGGAACTAAATAATCCCGCAATTTCTTCTATCGGAACACGAGAAAAAAATGGTTATAGGAACGTTATGTTCTAGGAACTGCAAAAATCCCTGCGGTCGGAAAGCGGCTAATCAGACCGGGCTAAAGCCATCACAAATGCGATCGGTATGCAGACATAAGGCCATATTTGGTTGTGCAAAAAGAGGACTTTAAACACATGCTGAAAGTGTTTGAGCCACGTTACGACATCCCGTCGCGTACGGGACATACTAAAACGCTTAACGTGAAAAAGCTTACCGGGGTTTTAATGTACCTAAACAATGGTCAATCATCACCAAATTTCTCATGGCCATATCTTGTCATGAACACTTAATGACGAGGGAAATGCTTAATGTGATTTAATGTAGCCTACCTAAACAACAATCAATATTAAAAACATTTCTCTCTCATATTGCTCATCATACCCACTGAAAATGATAAAAACAACTAACCCAAATTACAATTATTATGGGCGTTATCTGACGTTAAGCCTTTCTGCTTCATTAAAGCCTATTGTAAAGAAAATGCTTAATGTGAATTAATGTACCTAAACAACAATCAATAATAATCACATTTCTCTCTCATATTTATTTATTTTTTGATCCGTTGCACCCCTACTTTCTTCTAGAGAGCAATGCAATCAAAACCTACATTACCTGAATCTAGGAGAGTTCACAGTTGAGAAGGGGTAACTATATTTTACAAAAAACCCTTGGAACATGCTTCAGGACCATGTGGCCTGATGACTCCTTCCTGTCCTCATACTGTGCCCACCCTAATGGTTTGTGCCCACGTCACAGCTGTTGGTGATCACGTTTCCACCTGGTGTCTTCATTTCTAGAGAGCGTTGCATTCTCCCTGCCCAAGACCACCAAATTGTGTTAATGCTACACAGAGACTATGGTCACAGCCCACCCATTCCTATGTTTATTTTTGAACAATAATTGAAAACTGATAAACAATGTGACCTTAATAAAATTGGCTGTGCACTTTCAGATTCCCCACCCGGTACAGCCAGTACTGTGATGAACTTGAGCGAGGGTTAGCACTCCGTTTCACCAGAGTTATTACAATTTTTTTTCTATTATTGCTAACCTATTTGAACAGAACTTATTTTTATTTTTGTATCTATGAAATAATAATACAACAATCACTAGAGAATTTTGAAACGAAAGTTAAACATTTTCCCGTGGCTCCCACTTCTGCCAAACCAGTTCTATAAATGACTTGATGCATACGTTATAAATCCAACACATGCAACACACTGATCGCTCTGTGAGACGCAGTTGACGCTTTTATAGTAACGTAGCTACACTCCCTCGCTCTAGCCAAATCACTCGCTCTGATTAATAGCCAAACTCGATAGGCTAGTTAAAGCTCAATTATCTTTATTATTACTAGCGATCATTCATAGTTATCATTGCTAAGTTAGTTTGTATATTGCAGTCATACCTGCTGAGAAAATACTGCTCATTACACATTGCAGAATACTTTCGACTTGTTTTTCCCATGCATGTTTTTCCCATATCATCTGACAACAAGTAAATGTATGTTTTACAGAGTGACATCACAGGCATGGGGAGATGCCCACACTGGCCTCTTCATGGCAGTGGATTGATTCATTTAGCATCAGGTATCGAAAAATGGAACCAAAATGAAACTTCCATTTTGACACCAGTAGTATCGGTTGACTTGGAACCGGTACCATTACAGTAACCGGTTCTTGATAACCAACCCTATAGCCTACTCTGTAATAAAGAGCAGCCTCATATTTACAGTATGTGGTGAATTTGAAATAAAGGGTGATAGAAACTCCCATAACAAAATAGGTGAAGTCCTATGTGAGTACCACATTCATAGTATACATTTAATAAAAAAGTGGACTGAACATTGTTTTAAAACTACTCTGGAGTTAAACAGGCTGTTCCATGGACATCTAACTTGCATTAAAAGCAGAGGTGTAAGTAACAAAAGAGTATTTGTCTCTTTTATGAACTTCTGACTTTTACTTCATTATTAAAAAATAGATACTTTTACTCCATTACATTTTCCCAAACACTTTTGTTTTCTTGCTACAAAGTGACGACAATGACTGGTGTTGGAGGAAAAGCACAAATTCCCTTATTGATATCTTACTTTGATATTTGTGCACACACGCTGAAGCCTGCCATATCATTTCGAGTAAATAAACAAAAAAAATAGATTATACACATAATTTTTTCTACTCTATATATTAAGACTACGTGCTGTGAAAACAATTCTGCATTAAAACACAAGGACACAAGTCATAACGCGCAAGAAAAAATCAAGCAATGTTGAGTTGCGGAACTGCCAGGAGTTTGAAGACTGTTCCCGCACAATCAGTTGCATTACAAACTATAAAAAAACTCTGTAACCTGTGGTTGGATGTCCTGCTTCTGTCCAAGGAGATGCTGAGCTGGCGACAAGGCAGGTTCAGTGGAAATTGTGAGGGGAGAAAAATGGGGGGTGGGGCGTGGGTGGAACAACAAATCCATAACTCTGAATTGCATTTGGCTGAAAAGGAAGGTAAGGTTTTGTCTGGAGAGGGTGCTTATGAAACAAGGTTACACAATTGAACTAATGACACAAACATGTCTGTTGTGTTCTAATAGCAGAGAAGTTGTATGAGAAATCCTTTGGCCATTAGCTCCACAAAGACAGTACACTAGACAAGTACTGTAAATGAACATGTATTAAGTATTCCTTCCGAGCTGAATCCCAATCTCTATTTGGCTATACAATATTATGTGTGGTATGTATGTCTTTTTATTTAATTAATGTATGGCTTGTTATTTAATTTATGTATGGCTTTTTATTTAATTTATGTATGGCTTTTTATTTAAACATGTTTAAAAGAGAGAGGAATTACTTTTGGACCATGATCATGGACTACGCTTAAACTACATTCATTAGTTATGTAGTTTATCATCAAGTTAAATCATCAATGTTCTGATGAAATGCTTTGACGAACACATTCTCTTTTTTACCCATGTGTCTGCTAGACATAATTTGTTCGGCTTTTTGTGATTTGTTCAAATTAATTCCTCACGTTTACCGTAGATCACCTGCAAGATATATATAAACAACACAGCCGAAACTCAGACTTTCGTCAATACAGTCAAAAAGCTACCATTAGGGACACACTCTTTGTAATGTTTCTGTGTTGGTGTGGGCAGACAGGTGAGCAGTTTAGGCAAACATACTGTATGGGTGACTCAAAGTTTTCTACAGTATCAAAGCAAACCATGCATATTCAAGTTTACCAGTCCTTTGTTGTTAGCATAAGGCTGAGAGGGCTAGGTGTATTCTCTTCCCAGAAACCCTGTGGAGTTGTTGACTGGCTCTAATTAGGGGTGGTAATTGAGTCTGTTTGGATGTGTAGTAGGGGTCTTTTTAATGACCCTCAGGTACCAGGAGAGATCTGTGAAAACATACCTCCCTTTTCGCCTTTCTTGAATCCACTTCGTGTTGCTTACAGCCACCTCAAAGAAAGCTTATTTCTTTAGTACCTTATTGCTGTCGTTGACATCCCAGCGTGTAGAATACCACACAGGAACAGTTGTGATATCCATTAACAATGATCTGAGGAAAAGACATCTATCAGCAGACATGGCGGCTTCTATGTCTCAACAGGGTGTAGATGATAGGATGTTTCACTGTGTGAAAAAGACACTCATTCTCTTCCCAGGGTATGGTTAACCAATAAGGCCCAATGGGGGGTGGACGTGAGTGTTTGTGGGGGGGTATATGGCCATTATATCATGGCGTAAGGGCTGTTCTTAGGCATGATACAATCATGCAACATTGAATGCCTGTATTCTGCCCCTATCCGGGGTACACATTATGCTTCAACACCTGGACTTAAATGTGTTTACTATATTGTGTCCTTTGTATTGAAATGCCATTAAGCATTTTTAAAACTGTGGCCAAGAGACAACATCATAATAAATGACCAACAACCTAACTCATGTAGCCATCAGCTAGCAATGCTAAAAGGCCACAAACTGGTTGGCTTGTTTACATTTTACGAGCCAAACACAATATTTGTATTCTAAATATTAGCTTACTGGTCAAATTCCAGTAGTGAAATTATATCCAAACTGAGGTAAAATCAACAATCAGTTTGTAATTGACCACCTTCTAAAACACTTTCTAAAATGTTTAATCAGACCCATCTTTTCAGAGCGATGTTCATATTCTGATAGAAGAAGTAACATGTTTTTTGAAACAAGTGTAGACAACTTAAGCATGTGCTAAAGATAGCCTACTGTACATATTACAAACATAACAGTAGTTAATTTGATCTAACCTTGCTGATTTTCAGAGCTCAACATAAACCAAATTAACAGCTAGGGGAGAACCACAAGACCCTGGAACCCAGTAGACGGTGATCGACCACCTGCCTTGAAAACCACCAAGTGTCTCTGCTCAATGTCCCCTGGGCTCCATCTGCCCAGAATAGCCTACATGCGGGGTGTACAGGGATTAGTATTGATGCTGACACACAATGAGGGATTCTGAGGTAGCACTTTGTACATTTGTACTTGTCCAGTTTCACGAGAAAACTGAACAAATTGGAACGTCTGTTGGTCTTCTGTAGTTACAATCCCCTCATCCCCCTTTTCCCATAACTCATAGCCTGTTATGCCACTTATGGCTTGGGCCTGTCGTAGTGTGAGCTCTGCAGAGGGCGATTCCCTGGTGGTCTCTGCGGTGACAGTGATGTAGTGCCCACTGCTCGGTGCCAGTAGGAGAAAGAGCCAGGCCCTCACCATTCTGCTCCCGTCATGAGCATTGTGCTCTGGTTTCTCGCACAAGACTAATGGGCAGCGTTGAAGTGGTCGTCATTTCACAAAGCAGAATCCATACATATTCCTTGACACATTTGTGTCAGAATTGTAGATGCAATACCCTTTTTATTTTCTATCAACAGTTCTGACTTGTCCGATAAGGATAACATTTTGACCTACCTATATTTATATATGGCCACTTTCTCTTGGTGTTTTTACAAGAGATTTGGACAAACATGGTGCCAGCACAATGGTACATATAGCTGTGCATATCCTGCAATATACCATTTTTTTAGATTAAACTTTATTGTCATTGCGGAGTACAAAATCATGGCAATGAAAAATAGTTTAAAAGAAGATGTAGCACCTAACCCAGACAGTGCAACGTGAACTATAAGTGCAAATATTAGTGCAGATGAGGATGTGGAAGAAATACAGGATGGCTGTTAGTATACAATAAGTATATACAGTAATAGTATGACTAGCTATACAGTGTTGTGGAGTATATCTTTGTCTCAACTGAGCTTATCTCTCAATACCTCACAATTACTCTATTTTTAAGTTTGAGAGTGATGAAATACTAGAAATAGTAGACTTGTTTATTTGCAGTGTCATAGGAAGAATATGTATGGTCCCAACTAGACCTACAGAAAAATTAGTTGGACCTTGCCCATTTGATTGATATGATAAGGGGGCGTGAATCATCAGTAGCCGTGGTGTTTCCAGGCCCTCCTGTGCTTTGTTTAGAGAACAAGGGTGCTCAGTGGGTGTCTCTTTAAAGGCAATTAGTGACGCCACACACTCTGTGGAATTCTCCAGGCTGAGGGAAACTAAGCATTATTGGCCCTGTTGAATGATAAACGTCTAGACAGAGACCCCTCCCACAGTATTTCAGCCTTGTATCTGTTTGCTTTAGCTGTTAGAAGCTGTAGTGAAGTGGATTGTCTAAGGTACTCGTCTCTGTGTTCATCTGCACTTTGGTCACATGCAGTGCAGTGCTGGACTGCAGATGTTTTTTAGAGCTTTATAATCACTGGCTTTAATTTTCTCACAGGTCTCTTCCAACCTTTAACGGCATGTAAGCACTTAGTAATTTAGAATATAATATCATGGTTTGGTGCCTTAGAAGCAGCTACAGTTTACACAAAGTCAAGCTAATTAAAGAGTAAATATCACTATTTGCTTTTTTTGTTGTTGCCCAAACTCAAGGATTTTAATCTTAAAGAGTGAAACACATTGATTATGGTCTTGCAAAAGTGATATATTTAGGTGTTTTAGTAACAAATAGTAAAGTTTATTCCACCTGTAACAGTTGGACTATGCAATTGAAATTTGTGTGGTAGAGGTGCTATGTTAATCTCTCAGGGTTTGGTTCTGTTGGTAACATCCCATCTACTACATGTGCCAGGTGGTACCACATCAAGTCGTACTATTAAAGCAGGTAATTACAAGTTTACTATAACTGCATTTGTAATGCAGTTATTATTAGTACTTTTACTCAAGTTTAAAAAAAATGTATTTTTGTTGTTTTTATATCCTGTGTCCCAATACACACCGATGCAGCATTTTTAGGCAAACATAGCCAAGTGTAGTAGGGGCAGTAGTCTGAACACAATTACAACTGTCACCCACAAATAATCGTTTCCATCACCCTACAAAAGCCAGGGCACTTGCGAGGCAAAGGAAACAACTACTTCAAGGTCTCAAAGCGAGTGACATAACTAATTGAAGATGCTATCAGCGCCTCCCGCTAACTGACTAGCCATTTCACACCAGCCACTCTCTCCCTGAACACAGTGACAACTGTCACCCACAATGCATTGTTACTATAAATGTGCATAAGCCAAGTGGAAGAGTGCGAGGCAAGGGAAACAAATACTTGAAGGTCACAGAGTGAAGAATCTGATTGAAATGCTAACAGCAACACATCAGAAGCCCCCGATGAAATTTTTTGAAAGTGACTTTCTGCATTATTTTGTCCGTTATAAATCTTCTATATAGTTGCTTGGCAAGTCACAAATACTAATGTGGCACACATCACTAGAACAGATGAGTGAATGTGGATTGACCTTCTGTTTGTTCAGTACCCATTTGATGCCCTGTATCAAAACATATTCCCAAATCTTGTAGGCAAAAAAGAACATGACCCAATGTATTTTAACATCAGATTTTTAACTGATGTTCATCAGCATGTTGTCAGTGCTGTACAGTAGTGGTACCAGTTTTCTGCAGCTACATGCAGGAATGAGTGGAATTCAAGGCCGCTTCTTTACTACCTAAATTGCATCTCAGATCCTTCTTTACTAAAATACTTCAACCGTGTTTCACTCAATGTTTGGCTTGGCATTTAAAGGTAAAGGCGAGTGCACACTGCTCTGAATGATGGGCTTGTGCTCACTTGGTGTCCAGTTCATCTACAATTGGTAACTCACATCATGCTCTTTTGTGGGCCACCCACTTTTAAAACTATCGATTAGCAATTCTACTGGTAGAAATGCAACTTAAATCCAGACCCTCTGTGCTACCCCTTAGAGGGTGGTTTTACCTCCACTGTAAAAAAGACTAGTCAGACCAACCTAATTACCTGGTAATTGGTAATACACAATTGGATTTCTGTTTTCTCAACAAGTTGGATTAACTCAATCGCTTTAAGTCACATGGACTTAATCATTTGATTGATTTAAAACCAATGGTTTGCTTTAATCCAATTTAAAATTAAGGCATGCCAACACACAGTTTAAAAGTTTGAAGTTTTCCAACTCAATTATTTGCTTTACTCAAAAGTAAAGTATTGCTCCTTTACAACCTAATACACTGCTCAAAAAAATAAATTGAACACTAAGATAACACATCCTAGATTTGAATGAATGAACTAATCGTATGAAATACTTTCATCTTTACATAGTTGAATGTGCTGACAACAAAGTGGTGGCGGATAGTCTTCTAAAGGAATGTCCTCCCAGACCTGGACTAAAGCATCCGCCAACTCCTGGACAGTCTGTGGTGCAACGTGGTGTTGGTGGATGGAGCAAGACATGATGTCCAAGATGTGCTCAATCCGATTTAGGTCTGGGGAACGGGCGGGCCAGTCCATTGCATCAATGCCTTCCTCTTGCAGGAACTGCTGACACACTAGCCACAAGAGGTCTAGCATTGTCTTGCATTAGGAGGAACCCCGTGGCCAACCGCACCAGCATATGGTCTCACAAGGTGTCTGAGGATCTCACCTCGGTACCTAATGGCAGTCAGGCTACCTCTGGTGAGCACATAAAGGGCTGTGCGCCCCCCCCAAAGAAATGCCACCCCACTCCATTACTGACCCACCGCCAAACCGGTCATGCTGGAGGATGTTGTAGGCAGCAGAACGTTCTCCACGGCATCTCCAGACTCAGTCACGTCTGTCACATGTGCTAAGTGTGAACCTGCATTCATCTGTGAACAGCACAGGGTGCCAGTGGCAAATTTACCAATCTTGGTGTTCTCTGGCAAATGCCAAACTTCCTGCACGGGGTTGGGCTGTAAGCACAACCCCCACCTGTGGATGTCGGGCCCTCATACCACCCTCATGGAGTCTGTTTCTGACCGTTTGAGTGGACACATGCACATTTGTGGCCTGCTGGAGGTCATTTTGCAGGGCTCTGGCAGTGCTCCTCCTTTCACAAAGGCGGAAGTAGCTGTCCTGCTGCTGGGTTGTTGTCCTCCTACGGCCTCCTCCACATCTCCGGATGTACTGGCCTGTCTCCTGGTAGCGCCTCCATGCTCTGGACACTTTGCTGACAGACACAGCAAACCTTCTTTTCCACAGCTCGCATTGATATGCCATCCTGGATGAGCTCCACTACCTGAGCCACTTGTGTGGGTTGTAGACTCCGTCTCATGCTACCACTAAAGTGAAAGCACCGCCAGCATTCAAAAGTGACCAAAACATCAGCCAGGAAGCATAGGAACTGAGAAGTGGTCTGTGGTCACCACTTGCAGAACCACTCCTTTATTGGGGGTGTCTTGCTTATTGCCTCTAATTTCCACCTGTTGTCTGTTCCATTTGCACAACACCATGTGAAATTGATTGTCAATCAGTGTTGCTTCCTGTGAACAGTGTGATTTCACAGAAGTGTGATTGACTTGGAGTTACATTGTGTTGTTTAAGTGTTCCCTCTATTTTATTTTTGCAGTGTAGTATGGTTGCATACTATGCATTTGTGTCAATTTGTCACATTTTCATATATCCATGCATGCCGTCTTAAGTGAATATGGTATCACCATGAGAACAGTCTGCTTATTTCAGATCTTTGTCCATATGGGATATACAAGTTTGAGGGAGAAACCATAACATCTAAATGCATAGGAAACTTCCTGGTTGAGTGAGCAGTTTGTTAGAAGCTGAACAATTTATTGTCTTGATGGACTCTCTTGAGGCTGCTGTGTCTTACTGCAATGAGGCCATGATGAAATGAATAAAGATTCCATTAATTGGACTTTTCATTTATCATTTTATTTGTACAATTTCAAATACAAAGGTAGTCATTCACTTACACATTCACAATAGTGCACATTTACAGGACATACCATCTCCTATAACCCTACAGGAATCAAGAAACTGAAAACGACCCATTCACCAGAATTCTCATCATGTCGCACGTCTTTCAGGAGTGTGCAACATCCCAAGAGTCGCAGCACAACCCCATTGTAATATGTGGAGTTGAGTTACTCTGGCGATGTGTAAGAACGAGCTTCAATAAGTTGAGTTTCATAGCTTGGCTATCTAAAATACAGATGTGATTTCTGTCATAGGGGATTGCACAAGTTGAATGAGGTGTTGTAAAGGGCTGGAAGAAAGATCCAATAAACTCCTGTACTGTCCATAAAAATGTGGGCGTCATGACAACATTTGCCCTCATGCACTGAACATGTTTAAATAATAGGTTAATCTTTTTGTGATATCCTTCACATGGAAATAATAATACTATTAACACAACACAATGTGTTAATATTGCTCTAACACATTTAGTGTAAAATGTTGCAATAATTTGTTACAGACTTTTCTTTTTTACTGACAGCATGACTGATTCGGTTAAAAGGAACATGAGTCGTCCCTAACTAGACACAACGTGTTATGTTTAACACAGCTGTTTTAAGAGTGTATGACAATGGACGTGTGTTGATGCCTTGCCACTTGCTGGTTTTAGCAATAGGAATCTGATAGTCTCAAAGCCATAGTTTCAAATCACGTCTAAACCTGTTCTAAAAGGCCAGAGATCTGGTGACTGCACTTCATCTGTTTAATCCCCTGCATGGTGAGGGAACAGTATCAATATCAGTACAATACTTAAATGTAATTTAATATTCATATTTAACATTAGTCGATACAATATATTGGAAATGTTACGTTTTATCACATGCCAGTGTGTAGGATGAAGTAGCCTAAACTTTCTAATTTAGTTAGATATT
The DNA here is from genome assembly GCA_016801145.1 of Umbra pygmaea. Lineage (NCBI taxonomy): Eukaryota > Metazoa > Chordata > Actinopteri > Esociformes > Umbridae > Umbra > Umbra pygmaea. The sequence goes on from JACXGM010000098.1 coordinate 10,364, forward strand.
AGCATCACCTTTCCATATCACATATTAATTAACATTAAATCCATGCTAACTTGAACATCGGTTTCATTTATTATTACAAGCAAGCCTATTTAGTTCAATTTAAATTCATTAGCAGCCCTAATTCCAGTTAGCTAGGGCTAGCAAATCTAATCAACATTAGCTTCAGAATGAAACACCTCTACTACTATCAATCGGTAAACAGCTTTTTGACAGTTGTTCATGTTACCAATATGTTGGCAGGTAAGTATGTTAAAAAGTAAACATTTCTTTACAGCAATGACCAGAAAGCAATACATGCTAACTCTTGTCCAGTTCCAACAATTTGTCAGTTTGAATATTAGAACCAGCAACCTTTTCTGATATTTGCATTTTAGGATCATTGTTGATTGAATTGCTAGAACAAATTTGTGTTGTTCATGCTATTACTGGTAATTACAATGTAAACAAACATCTTGCACTCATTTACCAGATTACTTGTAGGGATGGTCAGTATCTTTTGGCTTTTAATGAACTGGAATTGTGGAAAGATAAAAGGTTGTTTTTGGGCCTATATAGATTGCGGAAATTTAAAAAAAGTAAAAAGTATTGTTAGCATAATTTTTATAAGAATTTCCATAGTGGTTTTATTTACATTGCCATGTCTTTGCCAGTTGTGGGTGTGGAATGTCCTGCGTGACGTCTCGAGCTGGATGCCTGAGCACTTCGCATAGAAACCAAATCAGCCCGTTGATGATACACATGTTATTGAACAATTGTATTTACACTTGCAAAGCCCCAGGTGGGCTCTTTCAAAAACCTTTAGCGTCTATTCGATAGAGACCCGCATGTATACACAATACAATTTGATCTCGTCTTGATTTCTATCCTGAGATGTCTAGTATATGTGGCTGAAAGCTCTCGTAATGTAAACAGGCACTTAAGTAAAAGAAAAAAGAAAAATTCTAAGCCATGCTTAAAACTCATAATGCAGCAGAGGCTTTTAGATCACTGGAGCAACATACGCCAGCACTATTTCATCAGCTCCCAAAAGGAATAGCCCCGACCCACAACATTTTACCTGATTGCTTACTTAAGGGAATGGGCAAAGGCTGAAATTAGTTTACTGAATTTGTTTTCTGCGACAAATCCCATGCAACAAACCATTAATTGTTTCCTGTACTTACACTGAAGACATGCATGGTTCAAATGTGTAAAGTTACAGATTCCCAGTCCTTTGAAAACCACATGAAAGCCAAAGCCCAGTCATGTGGTAATAGCTTCCATAGCAAAGATCTCAGAGACCATTGGTGTATTAGTTAATACTCAACGTGTAGACTGTTGGGTTTAGAAATCTATTGACTCGGAAAAACCATGTCTTGCGAACAGTGTGGTGGTAATAGAGAGACTGAGAGTCATCTTATGTCTGTTATACTGAGGATTAGACTGGTGTTTAGCCAAGGACATCTCTCTTTAATCTGTGTAACTCTTACAAGTGTATATTTAAAGAGATATCTGGGGTCTGCCACATCAATATGCCTGCTTTCTCTGAAGTCTAAATACTCTTTACTCCCTGTCAAAACAACTAACTTCTCAAGATGTTTTATCATAAAAAAGTCCATGTTCAATTATTCTACTATCAATAGCCAATGTTGTTTTTAAAACTGTACATGTAATACCAGAAATTATACTGTACATTTAGCTCTGATATTACTGATGTTAATGGCTAATTATATTTGTGTTGCATGGCATCCTTCCTGTGTTCATCTTGTAGCTCTACAATTCTTTTTAGGACTCTCATAGACTACAGTTAAGGCAGAAACAAAAAAGAGACGCACCACTTCCCGACAGATGGAATCAATTTCCTCCCATTATCAAGCATAGGCACCTCCATCTGCTAACTGCTGGGAGATGCTGTTAGATATTTTACAGTTTGGTATGTCTCTGAGACAAATGGAATACATGTGTGATAATTGAGCATGATGTGGTTTTGGGGGTTTCCAGACAATGATATCTGCTACCTGGCTGACAATGGATCTCTTCTACCTTGGTTAAAACGTTTTTGTTTTTGCTCGGGTCGGGTGGGGGAGTGCGTGTACATGACTAAAAAGATACTGACATACACTACCGGTACAAACAGTACATAGATCTTGGTACATATATGGTTTAATACCAAATCCACACCTTCCCTTCACAACTTGGTATCTTGGCACTCCATTTGTACATTCGTACATGCCTCTGCCATATGCCAAATGTCCCAAAGTGCATGGTTTATTTGGAAAATCCCAAGTAGACGGGTTGTAGATGTTCCGTAGACATTCAATAAATACCCACCATATTTAAACTATCTATTGTATGTTCAGCTGAGCTTTAAAACGAATTGAAATGTGAACATAAATTGCACCATAGCCACCATTATTATCTGAAGTTTATGGATTTATTGATGTCCTACTGCAGCTATTCTCTGGACATAGCACCTGAGTTTCATCAGGAACATGTTCCACTGGAGTTCCCTCTGAGCGAGTTGATAGCATGATCTTTGTCTACTCCCTCTTTGTTTCTTGGTTCTCTCGGATCAATTACTATCACTTAGGAGCAAAAACACCATGTACTGTATATCATTTTGCATGGAACAAATACCAGATATTCATACAGCATCTCTACATGCATTGCTGACAGATTGTTGACATGTACACTGTAAAAACCAATAAGTTAATTTAACTCAAAATAATTGTTGAAATAGATTACATCAAAATGTATTAATTAATTAAATTAAACAAAATAATTTTTTAAGCTACTTAAGCAAAAATGCTTTAATAACTTTAAAGTGTTGATGTAATCTGAGTTTCAACAATTATTTTGTGTTCAATTAACTTATTGGGTTTTACATTGTAGTTGGTATGATTGATTAAGCTAGTGACTTCAACAAGCTGGACATGCAATGCATTCTCATGGCAATATGTGAGTAACCATATGTAATGGCCGCATTATGCATAACATGCTAGGTTAGTGAGGTTAAGGTTAGGGTAAGGATGAGCTAAACTGACTTTTTTACATCTCATAATCATACAAGGCTATATTTTTTGCTGACTAATGGTGATGTACACGTGTATGAATTGTTTGTTTTGTACAATGTTTTACGTATCGCCATGAGAACAGCCTGGGACAAGTCATGAGATCGACCAGGTCTTTACAGTGCAGTGGGAAGGAAACAACAGTGATGGGGTGTCAGGTTGCTCACTGGCTAGTAAGTCAGACTTGTAATCGAGAGGTTGCCAGTTTGATTCCCTAGTGGGTGTCTTGGTTCCCATGAGCAAGGCACTTACCGTAGGTTTCTTCAAGGGATGTCCATGAACTTAACTGTATGTCTCTCTGGATAGGAGAATCTGCTAAATGAATTGAAGTGCTTTCAATCCTCCAAGTAATGAAATTGTTTCGACATCCATTAAACTAAAGCAACATGTACCGTCTCCATGCATGGCTATGGATCCCTAGCCATTGTTGTCACTGCTGTTTCCTCTTACACTATGGCTGGGTCGCTTGTTCTATGAGCCCTGGCTGCCCAGCTGTGCTGAAGACATGGAGTGTAGTCTTGTCCTTTGCCTACATCTGTTTGAAGACCTGTGGGTCTCTGCCTTAAAAACATTTAGGAAAATGTTACCCTGTGGGTTGGTGAAAAACAGACGTCACTTTATTCATTGTAAACCAACATTTTGATTGAAATTCGTCAGTTGGAAAGAGAACTCCCTCTGCCTCAACAAGGCCTAGGGGAAAGAGAGAGAATAAGTTATTGTGTACTGGGCCTCCCCTGACTGTCCCTGTTGTCCTGCGGTCCTGGACTGGGTCTGGGAGCGGATGCCCGGTTCATGGTGGCAGTCTGCCATGGCCCCGTTGTGTTTTCACAACAAGAGCTTCTGCATGGCTCTCCCTTTGTGCGGCTTGTGTTTACTTTGCCACCTGATTGTCTGGGGAAATGTGTATCGGGAGGTTTAAAGGGGTGCAGGGTGAATGGATGCACAGCTATTTGGTCTGGATTTGAAGAAGGGTGAGATTAAATGGCATTCCACGGGTAGATGGAATGTGTGAAGTTTAGCACTCTGGTCAACGATCATACACATGGCCAGAGAATGGAATGAACTTGCTTATTTTGATCATCGAAGGGGAAAGAAATTTGGTGTTTGGGGAGACTAAATGAGACTGAAAGATTATAGCCACTGTACCTTAGTTGTTTTTATGCCTCATTCACTAATATTATCGTATATCAATAAAATGTTCAAATATGATATTGTAATTGTTTTAACTAGCAGGAAATACAAATGTCTCTGCATATTCTGATAGACACTCCTTCACAGCATACGATTTTGAAAGGACATCAAAACTACCTGTTTATTTTCAAAACGTTCACAGAGTTGAAAACACGTTAATAATACTTTGAAAACTGTTTTGCTCCCTGGGATTTCAACATGACTCCTGTCTTTGGAAAAGACCGGTTTCTACACATCCTGCTCTGAAACGCTGTCTAACACTCTGTATAACCCTGCTGACATGACCATCCAGAGCAGAAAACTAATGGTCTGTCAGAGGCCAGGGTGTTTATCAGCCTCTCTGTCTGTCAGGAGGTATAAACCAAACCAGTGCCTCTTCATTCTACAGCAACATGACACATTTCAAAGACAAGAGATTACCGCACATTCAGCTAGCATAGCAGCCTGAACTCTTCCAGAATGTTTTGGATGCGGTCCACTATGTTAGATTAATGTTAATTTATTATGTGCTGGTCATATAAACTGCATCATCCAATCCCACTTGATAAAAAATCTAAGAAAGGAGGGCTACTGTTAATGCACACACTAGTATATAACAATAATTAATAACAACAGTTTATGCTGTACTCATTTAGATGCTGTACCCATCTTTCTCCCATTCAAATTCCCACTGACCCTGGCTTGTGGGCAGCTCTGCAACTCCCTGGACAGATGGGGGATGGTGAAGGGCACTCACATAGTTCACCCAACCACAGCCGCCGATTGTTTTCGCACCGCTCATCCAACTCGATAGCCTTTAGTCAAGTCATGTGTGGGATGATTCCACTCACCATCTATACTTATCAAAATTATATTTTATATTGCATAACATTGTAATGGTAAAAAATAAACACATTAACAGTTGATTGTTTCACAATTGGGAAAGTATTCTGAATCAACCCATATTTTCATGAATTGCCAAATATAAGACTTGAAGCTGAGACTGCACATGGATTGAAAACTGAGAGAAAGTAATGAAGTCTGGCAGGAATTCAGCAATATGAAAGGTGCTACAGTAACTCAGTGACTTTGACTTCTGTTCTTGATTGACCTTTGGCAAAAAGCCACATTTTTAATGACATGATATTCCTAGTTTAGACTAATTTCTCTTTCCCCAACACTTTGTGTATACAAACACTCACAAACACCACAGCCAATGAAGGGTTTGAAAAGCCTAGCTATCTGCCTGTGAGGATGACCACAGGGAAAAATTGCACTTTTTTATGTGATCATTGCTTTTATTGGGAGTCTATCTCAGACATTGTATCCCTCTTCTTGAACTTAAAGAGAAAGTGAATACTGCTGTGTCTTGATTCCTTTTCACTAGTCAGATAGATTATGTACCCTCTAGTGCTTGTTGAGATAGCAGGACCATGCTAGTGCTTGCAGATTAATAGACCCCCACTTTAATGTGTTTTTACAGGCAGTCTCTAAGAGGTTGTCTCAACTTTTTTATTCTTCTTCTTCTCCCCTCCTTTAATCCTGACTTCAGAGTGTGTTGGCATCCTTTACACGAAGAGCTGTTTTAATTAAAGAGTCCCTGACAGTGGTCTGTTCAAAGCTAAGTTTTTTTGCTGACGTTGCATGCGGGAAGGCTCGTCCAGTTGTATTCACAACATGTTTCTATGTCCACTCGTTCTATGACGTTTCATACAACAGCTTACCCGTTACCATACAACACATTCACTACCCATAAATCTGCCTTGCATCATGCTACTTTTTCTTCTTCACTGTCAGACTGTCTCCATGGTGACTACCAGTATTTGTGTAGTGCACAGCTGTTTTTTTTACTGCCATGCTTGAGGGGTAGACTAAGTGTCGGTGTTAAGTGTTCTCTGAGCCCACTGTTCCTCTGGTTATAGGAATTCGTTGTTGAGGAACAGCTGCCTCGGCATACCTCTGCTAGCCAGTGTTATCATCCTGACATACTGTCAGTCACCTTCCTTTGGCAGCCTGACCTGTGGAAGACACCAGCTTGTCCAGGATTCTGTCTACTTTGACATGACTCTTTTCTACTTGTTTGTCCCTTTAGGCGTTACATTCTAACCATTAACAGATCTCTCACAATGCTCCTGAATGCTTGCCAGCCATCTTAATTGGTCCCGATTAGATGTCCCCTTGATTCCCTCGTAATAAATGTTCAATGCTGATACTTTGACGCCCAGGGGTATCTGTGTTTTTCAGTCAGGTCTGATCCGGGTATCTGATGAGGAGTTCTTCATCACCCCACTGCCTCTGCACCTGGCCACAGAGCACAACTACAGCTCGCCAAGCGGACACCACGCGCACGTGGTCTACAAGCGCTCGGCTGAACACAAAGTGCACGGCAGCCAGAACCCGCACCACAGCAGCTCCAAGCCCGATCAGCCGTATCTACAGCACCATCACCAGCGTCACCACGACTACCAGCACGGGAAGCTGCAAAGACAACACTTCTGTGGACGCCGCAAGCAATGTATGTAAGGGAACTTCCTTAATAATACAATATTATTTGATCAGCTCAATAAGAGAAAACACATTACAGTCGTGAGGAACTGTGTGCATAGGACAGTGCTAGTGGAGACCGCAGAGGCACATCATTTGAAGATTTATCACAGAGACAGTTTAATAACATGAGAAATAAAGGTCAACATGTTCCATTGCTCAATGTGTTATACTGTACTATAATATAATGCAATGTGTATTATGTACTGCACTTTGAAATATGTAGGGCTCAGATAGCTCATACAAGGGTATTAAAGTAGCTGGCCTATTGAAATGAATACTCGGAAGCAGCCTGAACAGTGAATGGCTGTGAATATTTCCTGCTCTTTCAACGCGCCGCCTGTCCTGCACTGTTATCAGGGAAAGGTCCAGGAAAAAGGAGGGGCTGTCATTTGAAGTCCTTTCCAAAAGCATTTTCTTTCTCTCCCTCTGTCTCTGGTTATATCCCTGTCCCGCCCTATCTGCCCTCTATCTCTCATCCATATCTCTGCAGTCACTCCCAAGCCCCCTGCTGATGATCCTCTTGTCATGCCTGATGAGTTTGAACTGCCAGGCAGGGCGAAGCGATCACCCATCACCTCGAACAAGGTGGGGGGTCTGAATGTGGAAACGCTGGTGGTGGCAGACAGGAAGATGCTGGAGAAGCACGGGAGAGAGAACGTCACCACCTACGTCCTCACTGTTATGAACATGGTGAGCAGAGGAGAGCAGTCCACCAGTCACCATGTAACGTCTAACAGAATAAAAGCGACTGAAATAGTTTCTGTCCTAAAGTAGATCTCTACAGGCTGCCTGGTCAGGTCTACTAAAAGAAAAGTGCTTCCTAGAACTTGAATAATTGTTCTTCAGCTGTCCCAATAGCAGAACTATTGAATGTAAAACCGTTTTTTTAACCCTTTACACAGAGGATTAAACGTGGAACCCAAATGGGTTCTACCTGGCAAGAAGGGCTCTCCTATAGAAACAGCAGAAGAAACATTTTTATAACCACATTTTTGTGAAGAGTGTAGGAGGGATCTTTTAGCCCTACTACTGGCAATTGTTTTCTAAATATATATTCTGAATAAATAGGTGAAGTCTAGTATACAGTATGTTTTAACTATTTAAAAGACACTGTTACCCAGAGCTTTATTATTCAGTTAATTAGGGCTGTGTATGTACCGTAAATATCCTAATCTTTTTTACATAATGCCCACAATCTCAGGCTTTTCATGGGCATGATTTTCATTACATAAATAGGCACACTGATTTATTTATTAGATACTATAATCTTGGAGATTTGTTTGGCTTTAATAAACAGGAAAGTGGTTAAAGTCAGGGGACATTTAGCTGAAAGAGCAGAAGTTCCCTTTTTTAACCCACTCTTTAGCAGCGTGTGAACTGAAGATGTTAGCCTAGAAACCTGGACCACCCTAGATCCCACTGGAGAACTTTCAAATAACATGACATAGACTGGAAGGACAATGTTTTCATTCAAAATGTACCTGAAAAAATAATAATAAACAAAGCTCTTACACACTGCCAATGCTTGCAAATATAAACTGTATTGAATAGGTCAAACATGGTTCCGGTCCGAGACCTAAATGTACCTAAACTGTTGTTATTGCTTTGATTTTTTTAAAAGGTTTCCAGCCTTTTTAAAGATGGCACCATCGGGACTGACATCAACATTGTGGTGGTCAGCCTCCTCCTTCTGGAGCAAGATCCAGTGAGTCACGACGACCACCAGCCTCTTCGATGTCGTGCTCCCTGCAGCCTTCACCTTATTCTGGTCTATTCTGATCGGTGTCTCTCTAGCTCGGACTGTCCATCAACCACCATGCTGACCAGTCCCTCAACAGCTTCTGCCAGTGGCAGTCAGGACTGATCGGGAAGAATGGGAAGCGCCACGACCATGCTGTTCTCCTCACCGGCCTGGACATCTGCTCCTGGAAGAATGAGCCCTGTGACACACTGGGTAAGGATTGAGGGAGGTAGTGGAGGAGGAGGGGACGTACGTCAGCCAGGGGCTCCTGAGTGAAGATTACAGTCCTTAGTCAGGGTCTGCCGGAGGATTAGACGGCACCAAAGATCACAACCCATACGGAAATCTAGTATCTGGCCATATATATGAAAAACTGTAACATATTAAAAAATATTTGACCATATATGTTAATTACATATTTAAGTGTGACATACCAAGTATTTAATTGACATACATTACATACCCCTAAATATCATCACATATAATTTAATATCCCACACATAGGTAGTCATTCTAGACTATAGGCGAAATGTTACCTGACACAAGGCAAGAAAAAAACATAGTAGTATTTCTATATTATTTATTTAAATTCTTACATAAATCAATAGATATTATACATCACTTATACGTACTGTAAACCATAGGTAAATGCAGATATGGATGTCAAATGTGGAAATGTATTTCACTTATATAGAAACTGCAATCTTTTTGAATATTTTGACATATACAGTATGAATAGTACATATATGTACTACATTTTCCACCAAATATGCCTGCATAAGACATATACGTTATATACATATACGGCCATATATTAGATTTCCGTATGGGAATGTCACTTCTATGGTGGCGGAAATCCTGTCTGGACACCCTCCAGTAAGAGAATTCACCTGCAAAAAAATCACCCCTCTATGTAAACTCCCAAACCTACCTGTTCTCGTGCCAATGCATGGGTAACCGTACGTAATGGAAATCTTGGCTTAGACAGACTCATATGGCCATTCAAATGTGAAAATTTGTACGTATTGAATTGCCATTCTACAAGAACATTTCCAAGAATAGACCAATCGGTTACAATTTAAAGTACTTGGGAAACATTTATTTGAGGCATAACATGCTAGGATATTGAGGTTACGGTTAGGGTAAGGTGAGTTTAACGTTACACTGTAAAAAATAAAAGGTTGTGAAAATTTCAAGGCAACTGGCTGCACTAGATTTTTGAGTTGTGAGGCCAACTCAAAATCCTAAGTTTTTGTGCCAACTACTTATGTTTTGTTCAATCTCTCAACTATAATTTTTTTGTCCAATGGACACATTTTTCAATGTTGAACAGACTTGCATATTTAGATTGAATGGACTTGAAGTTTGATTTTGACTGAATAAAAAATTGTACTTAAATGTGTGTTTTAAGAACGTAAGTTTAATTTACTGCTAAAATACAGAATGCTCTGCTCCCAGAGGCCCAAAGACATCTGATTGTCATCATCCCCTTGTATAAAGAGACACATTCAAATTTGGGACACCAGGTCAGTGCAACTATCTGTGCAAAAACACTATAGTGGTAGATGGTCTAATCATTGAATGCCGATTTATGTTACGGTTTCGAAATATATTGATCAAGCTACTAATTTCACAGCAAGTCATGTAAAACCAAAATAAATATATGTACTTTTCTTCCATCAAATTAATAAAAAATTAATAAAAGATTTTGTTAAACCATCTTAGTATCTACAAATTATGAATTACCCATGATTCTTTAGAAACATTCAAAATGTAAGTTCTCAAAACTTCACATTATGAGGCAATGTGACTCTATTTTCTAAGTTGAGTGAACACATTTTTCTTTTCTGACTGAACTCGTTTTTATACATTTAGACAAGTCAACTCAGAATGATGTGTTCACTCAATTTATTATTCAGAGTTCAGCAAACTTATAAGCAAACTTACAAAAGTTTGTTGGATTAACTTAGTTTTGCACGTAAATGTCATGTTTCCTAGAAAATGTATTCACTCAACTTAAAAAATATAGTAAACTCAATGTTTGCAAGTTGGCTTTTTTACAGTGTAGGGTTAGATTAATGTAAACTGACTTTTTCCATGTTTCGTAAATGTCCGAGGCAATACATTTCCTTGGCTCCGGAATTGTACACATGGCCATAAAAACAGCCTGCACAAATATCTCCATATGCAGGAACAAAAGCATCTCCACGTAATATATACACAATGGTTGCCCGCTGGCACGCACATACCCATGCATACACCCACACACAACTTACACCCATACCGCTCTCTGCTTCTTTTCAATATCGTGAACGATTGGCAGCATTGTCAGATCAGTTAGAAGTGAAGCAGCAGCCAACTATAAATAATTCATCACAAAGGCTCTTAACCACAAGTATGTCCTTTGGGAAATACAGTATGGGGTGTGAGCGAAGCCTTGATTTGAATATGCTCTTTGTAAAACAACCCATAGTTTCACGCTCTCTGTGGAGCATTTAGGCAGTAAAGAATATGTTCCTTGCCATGTACCAGCACTCTTGACTCAACCAAGAAAGGCTTATTCTTTTTTTAATTGGCTTAGTAATTATTGATAATAACATTTTCTTGTAACACCGCCTACGACCTTCATTTTCTTTCAGAGACAGTTTTGTGTTCAAATGGTTTGTGTACAGAAGTAGTAGCTTTCTAGTATGTACAGTATGTATCTAATATCTTGTTTCCCTTCCATCTATTTTCTTCCTATGTTTATCTGTGTAGGTTTTGCTCCAATCAGTGGAATGTGTAGTAAATACCGGAGCTGTACTATTAATGAGGACACAGGACTGGGGTTAGCCTTCACCATCGCCCACGAATCAGGCCACAAGTAAGCCAAGCGTTGTTGATGTTAGTGCTAGCCATTTGCTTGGCATTCACATCTAGGTAAATAGAGTCCTAACAGACCTAACAAATCCAAGCCAGCTTCTTGAAGTTCATTGTATATAATATAATTACTGAATAAACTGTATATGCTATATATTATAATTCCCAAACAAAACTGAACGAATGAAGCCTAGAAATCAGATCAAAGAATCATAAAGAGTTATTCTTGGTGAAAATACAATAGAGAAACATATCTGCTCAATGGATATTTGTAAAACCATATGAATTGCCACAGGCGACTCATATGCTCCGTTTGTATTAACATGTTTTCTACGAGATAAGAGGTTCTTTATATTTGATTTCATTATAATGGGAAAGCCCATTTTTTTGGTTGGCACTCCCAACAGAGACTGGAAAGAACCTTTTCCTCAGACACACCTTACTGGTAACCGGTCAACATTCATGTTTTTTCAAAGGCTAAATCACTACTCTAATTAATAGGAATTGTTCCCAGAATATGCAGTGTTCAAATGAGAACAAATTCCAGTCCAAATGTCATTAATCAGTGACAAATTCAGGAGATGTAATTTCAAAACAGATTATATTGCCTTTTCGACTAGTGAACTGCAGCTATGCATAGACTCTAGACTTAACCATTTTAAATCCTGCCTCTATCAGCACAGGCCTATTCGTTTTACATCTGTTTTTCTAAACCAGGCATGGTGCTATGTGAGAAACGTTTTTTGACCCATCACAGTCCATGGAGCCTAATGACTTTAATAGAAAACCAGTGTTGTACAATTACTAAAGCAAGAGTCTTCAGCTGACCTACGGCTGGACATTAATGATTTTGGGAGTTTTACTTGCTCAACCATGTCCTTGAGGCAGATTAATTTGATTGGTTGACTCAATCGGACAGAGCTTAAGTTTCAAATGAAATCACTCAATTTAAGAATAATTATGAAATGTTTAGCGTAAGAATTAGGGTTAAAGTAAAGTTTGGGGTGATGGTTTAGTGTAGGGACAAGCTATCCTTGTTCAAATGTCAAGTATGGGCATTCAGCCCATTTCAAAACTGGTTCTGCCCTAAAATGTAGACAACAAATGACATTAGTTACTGCCTTCAAGGCAGATTTTTATGTTTTATATTTCACCTGTTTAACCAGATTGAGAACACCTTCTTATTTGCAATCATGACTTGGCCAAGACAAGGTCTGCCACCAAGTCAAGTAAAACACCAATGTGCAACATTGTCTCTTCTTTCTCTTCCTACTTTTTTCTTTCTGCTTATTCTTTTTCTTCTTTCTTCTACTTCTTCCATCGTTTTCTTCTCTTTCTTCCTTCTTGTCATTGTTCTTATTCAATGACTTATTTTTCTTCCTCATTATTGTTAGTCTTCAATTACTTGTTTTCTTCCTCCTCGGTAGTTTTGGGATGATCCATGACGGAGAGGGGAATCCTTGTCGGAAAGCAGAGGGCAACATCATGTCTCCAACCCTGGCAGGAAACAACGGGGTCTTCTCCTGGTCTGCCTGCAGTCGCCAATACCTCAGTCGCTTCCTTGGGTAACAGGCCTGTTAAATGGATCCATGAACTGACTGCCCTACAGCTAGTTTGGTTGTCATTCATTTGCTCATCTTTAGGAGACTTTGGAGTATAAATCCCTGTCTGATTGTATAGTCCTTCTTGGTTTTACCTCACAGAACAGCTCAAGCATCATGTCTGGTGGATGAACCAAGGCAGATTGGACAGTATAAATACCCAGAGCAGCTTCCCGGCCAGCTCTACGATTCCGACACACAGTGCAAATGGCAATTCGGCTCCAAAGCTAAACTGTGCAACCTGGATTTTGTGAAGGTACCTAACACTAAGAGGCACATTGTTATTATATGAAACAGCACTCAGAAGTGTGTAACCGGAAGCAGGGTTTTAAACTAGAATTGCTTAATTTGCATGATCTTTGTGGGACAAAAGGTTCTATGTTCAAAACAGCCATATTTAACCTCCCATTAACGTATTTGAACAGGTCCAATAGACTTGAACACAACCCTAAGGGAACGGGCCTCTATAATATATCCGCCATACATTCAACAAGACATGCATTGACATGCAAATCTAGCAAGAATAAGGAACGGGTCAAGAAAAAGAGATTGTGTGGGAAATCAACATCCAAGCCAGTCCATCTATGGGATTAGTGTCTATGCTATTGCCCACTCCATTGTCTGTCCCCCATACAACCTTTTGTGTTCTCCTGAACCCGGCTTTACATTTGAATCCCCTTCCCCTCTCTTGAACCTCGACGTAGGTGACTCTACATCTTAATTAACAGGGATTTGGGGAGTTGCCCTCCCTGAGTTTCTTCTCCCTGTTGGTTTCACACAGTGCAGAGGAGAGCTAATTAGCGTTGCGCTACGCTCCTAGGGCTGGCCATGGTGCGCTACCGCCAGATTAGCACAGGGGGACTAGCTCTCCCACAACCCCGGTCTCGCTATCAGTCTGCCAGCTGCAATCGGGCGACACGCCAGCGTGGCACAGGTCCACCTCCTGCCTCCCAAGCTCTCGTCCCTCCACACTTACCTCTGCATCTCGAGGGGGTGGGGAGTTTGTTTTTGGCAGGGGGTTTTGGAGGGTGGGGAACATACTGTTTTTAAACCTGGTAATTTAGGTGGTGTGGCGGGTAGGTTGAGGCTGTTCTTACAGTTTGCTGTGTTATGATCACTCGGCAGGACATCTGTAAATCGCTCTGGTGCCACAGGACTGGCCATCGCTGTGAGACCAAGTTCATGCCTGCAGCAGAGGGCACCAGCTGTGGACCTGCAATGGTAAGTGTACCATCTGTTGCCATGGTAATGGTGCCTCTGGGTAATAGGATGTGAGGGGACAGGGGTTTTTCTCTGGTGCATCCTCATAACTCAGTGTAACACAAAGAAATATACACACAGACATGAAAAAACTAGTGTTGGCAAAAATATAGATTTTCGATAAATATCAATTCTGAATATTTTAAACAGTTTTAATACAATTATTTTGCAGTATCAATACTGAAAGTGCGCTTTCTCACGATCTGTTCTCCCCGATAGCGAGTTGACACACACAACGCTGCAGTGCCCAAATCCTCTCGCTCACAGTGCCGTCTTCTCGCGACTCGTCTCATTCACTCTTCTTGGGCTCATTAACGGTGGCGTGTGCAGAGCCTCCGCGACAGGTTTTGGTTGACAAAGTAAACAGCAGGAGTTGTGTTTGGAAATACAGGAAATTAACAAAAGCAAAGGATGAGCATGCCTATATGCAAGCGATGCTACAGGGCAGTGCTGACAAAAGGTGCTAACACAAGCTATTTATCAAAGCATCAGCAGGACCATGCCGAACTCTGAAGAACTTTGAGAGGTTGGGACATCTTCCCTTTCTACATTACTGAAGTATTAAACAAGATGGCCACTAAACTGTTGTTGATAAGCTCATTGTCCAGTTGTTGGCCCAATAGACATATGAAAAATATGCTAGTCCCCCTAAAGCTCTCAGACCTTAGGAAGTTTAGACAGCGTAGTTTCAGTGGGTGGGAAAGTACTTTGACTATGGTCAGAATTAATTGATGCTGTTCTGCTTATCACACAGTACAATAAGTTTACTTACTTTCTAAGATCAATAGGATAATTTGGTAATTTTTAAAGGCCTGATCTAAAGAAAGAATATGTTTTTATTTTTAAGATAACAAGTATTCCTAGTATTAGGATGAATTGTAAATCCTGGAGATGATTTTATTATAATCCCTCAATGTTGTGTAAATTTTCCCCTGTGGTATCGACATTTTTCAAGGTACTGTATCAAAGTTAGAAATTCCAGTATCGTGACAACACTAAAACAAATGCAAGGCACACACCTTACACACATGCCCAAGACCCAATAACTGCAAAGAAAGTTTCACTCTTGCTACAAATAACACACCCACCTGCAGGACTGTTTTGTGCATTGTTACATGCCCCATAAGAACACAGGGCTCCTATTGTTTTTCCGCTGTGAAAGACGATACCTGGAGACAGAGAAGAGTGGTGAAGTGTGTGACTGTGCGGTTTGGCTCAGAGGTTTCCAGGTGTGGTACTGGGCATTGACCCAGAACCAGGATCTTCTGTATTGGGCCAAAGGTACCTCCGACACTAACACCACCTTTTCACTTTTCTCTCCACCCTCCACCCCCCCCCACGCCCCCAATGTTCTCTCTTTCTCTCCTTCCTCTCTTCTCAGTGGTGTCGTCGGGGCCAGTGTGTGAAGTACGGTGACCACGGTCCGAGGGCTGTACACGGCCAGTGGTCTGGGTGGTCGGATTGGACTGACTGTTCCAGGACCTGTGGGGGAGGCGTGATGTACAGGGAGCGATCCTGCACTAGCCCCAGGTACAGTTCTGCTAGTCATACCAAGAGGTCAGGGGTGGTCCAAAGCATTACCTACTATCTATACACTGCAAAAGCCCATTACCCTGAACTGCAACACATTACAAGCCAGTATTTTACACTGAGTTAACCCAATAGGTTTAAGTAATAAATTAACACCAGAGATTAATAGTACTCTTTCCTTTGGGCCACTTTAACCTTGTCTAGCTAAAATGCCAGATGGATAGATACCATACAGTTGATGGATGGATGAGCTTAAAGCATGATTAGACTGTTCTTACTTCAGTTTGTACTAACGTAGTCTTCCATAGACCACACCCACAAACGCCCAATTGCGGTCTGGAGACATGACAATGTAAATACAATCAGTATGGAAATTAGCTTGAGAGAATTTGTAAATGTTGCTGAAAGTTATCGGAATCTTTAATAGAGTAAAAAGGCCCTTAGACAAACACGGTCCATCTTACAGTCAGCTTCAGCTCTGACTGACTGGTACACTGACTGACTTTGTGACTAACCTTTAAAGCATGGCTTGCCTGTCCCTTACATATGTATATAACATATGTCTTAAATCGGTAAATATGGTGAAAACATCACATACGTATACGTATACATATATGTAAATAATATACAAAAAAAGGTTTCCGAGTGGCATAGTCGGCTGCATTGCAGGACATTCTACATCACATTGGTCATGTTTTTTATTTTTTTACTTAACCTTTATTTAACCAGGTGGGCACATTGAGAACAATTTCTCATTTAAAATGGCAACCTGGCCAAGATAAAGCAAAAAGGTGCAAGTACAGACAGAGTTACACATGAATACAAATACACAAGAATTACACAAAGGGTAGAGTAAGGAAGAAAGATAAAAATACAGTCAAAATTGAAAGAGGTAGATGTAAGTAGATGTACAATTAGTGCAAAGATTTGAGCCTGACCATGAGTTCTCTGACTTTCCCCGGGCCTCCTGCATGAGGCAGCACAAAGTTGGGATAGCACTGCCTGGGATTTGGGTTAGGTAAATCAGATTATCTATCCTGCCACGTCACTCTCCAGCAACTCCTTGTGTCCAGATCGGCACCTGAAAATTCTATTGCGTAAGGAGATGTGGACAAGTTACTGAGTACAAGTACTTTTCTGAGTAAATCTGAGTTCACAAGTTTTGGGAAGTCCTTACTGAAATGTGATCAGGTAAGGGGTGTTCATATCTTACCGTGACAATGATTAATATTTTCTTTACTCTTTCTATTTGTTTTATAGGTCAATTTGAACTCCCTTTACCTTATCATATTGGTCTTAATTAGGGACTCCCAAAACGTGTGAACTCAGAGTTACTCAGAAAAGTATGCACCTCTGTGCGTAAGTATACGTAAGTAAACGTAATTGTCCCATGCATGATCCAACTAAAGGCTTCTTTGTTGAATGATCAGTGCGAAAATAATCGGCATGTGGTTGGATGAACCATGTGCTCGCCCCTCGTCATCCTAAAGATCTGTACAAGGAGTTGCGGAGCTGCTGACAAGGCAGGATTTGAGAGGGAATTGGGAAGGGAAGAAGGGAATAAAAATAATAATAATAATTAATTGCCTTTTATATATATGACATATATTTCCACATTTGACATCCATATCTGCCTTACCTATTGTAAATGGTGTGTATAAGTGATGTATAATGCCTGTTGATGTATATATGAGAATATTTAAATAAATAATAAAGAAATACTACTATGTTTTTTCATGAATGAATGCTTATGTGTTGGATATTGATGTTATACAGTTTATGTGATGATAAGTTGGGATATGACATGTATGTCACTGAAATATTTGTTAATATATTTCTTAAATGTATGTCACATTTAAATATGTCATTAAAATATATGGTCATACATTTTAAAATATGTTACATTTTTTATACATATGGCTATATATGGCCATAAATTAGATTTCTGTATCGTTGACTGACTGAACCCTTGAGAATGTGGGCTGAATGTCTGATTGACTGAACACCTGAGAGTGTGGTCTGAATGTCTGATTGACTGAACACCTGAGAGTGTGGTCTGAATGGCTGACTGACTGAACACCTGAGAGTGTGGTCTGAATGGCTGACTGACTGAACACCTGAGAGTGTGGTCTGAATGGCTGACTGACTGAACACCTGAGAGTGTGGTCTGAATGGCTGACTGACTGAACACCTGAGAGTGTGGTCTGAATGGCTGACTGACTGAACACCTGAGAGTGTGGTCTGAATGGCTTCTAGATGGGCTGTCGGCCCATTAAACACTATCATCAGTCAGTGTCCACTACCAGGCAGCAGGCCAGATAAAAGGTCTGTCTCCTGCCAGTCTCCTCTGCCCACGCGGCTACTAAATTCTATGTCCCTAGAGGTATTCTTTCACTCTTCACAACAGAAAGCTTCTTCAAGCTTTCAGCACCAAAGCTGACAGTAAACACACACACACTCAGTCACATACATTTGCTCCAGAGACCAATTCGTCCTGAATACTGTAATTGCTTGTCAGTTACTGTAGGTCTTCTGTGCTGTTTGCTAGATTGTTTGTAAACATGTAATTGATTGATGTCTGGCTTTGTGTGTTTCTTAACATCCACTCCCATTAGTAGGCAGATTGATGTGGAAAGTCAAGCGGGTCTAGTTTGCATCGGATCTTTGGCCTCTGGATTAATTTGAGATTAGAGTCGGTTTGACTTTGAAGGGTTTCCTGCTTTAGAAAAGGTCAGAGAGCTGAAAGAAGAATTATCGATGGCCACTATTGATGGACAGGTGGCTTATTTTAGCATCTCGCATGTTCTCAGGTCTTGCAGGATGTGATGTGACCTTGCCTATTGACTAATGTCCAGGCGCTCAACTAATTTAGATTACATCGATGATATTGAAGGCCAAAACCAAAATGATTCCAGTGACCTGAGAACAGTGTCATGTTAATTAAATGAAAATTCAGCAAAAAAGATCCAACAAATGTCATGCTGCAAGTTGAGAATCTTTGCGTCCGAGGAAAATGAAGGGTATGACTCAACTCACTGACTACCCTCTCCTTTACATTATGCTATAATCCTCCACCTAATAGCACATTGTGTCTTCCTTGACCATTATGTATCACATTAAATCACAGGTGTGTATTTTACAACTGGAATGTATTTTTAACTTTCTTCAGTTAATTTGTGACAAACACTTCTTGATTTAATTTGCAGTTCAGGATATGGATTACCCTCAGTCTCACCACATATTTTGTCTATCAGACCATAACACCCGATTACAGATTACAGGAGAATATGTTATCTCCTTAAAAAGTCATTTGTAACCAGTCATTTTATGTAAATTACTATTGGATTCTTTTCAGTAAATATCACATCTTTTTTGAAGATCTTTAAACCGGTTTTAAAAGAATTCAATGATCTCAAAGATACCGTTTGATGGCTGTAAATTAATCTTTACACCAGTATCATATTTTTTAATGAGGGAATTTCCCTTTCTAAATGCAGCACGATCACCTGCCAGATCAAATGGCCTTGTAGGTAGATGCTTGAAAATGAGAGCTTATATACACCTTCATACGACCAGAGATGATCAGTGCCAGTTTCACTACAACAGAGGGGCTTTTAAAGATGCTTTACTACAGCAGTAATTGGCAGTGTGTGCAGCCTGTTGTGATGCTATCAGTTTGCAGACCTTTGGGTTTATCTCTGCTTGGCGAATGGGAGGTCCCATAGGCCCTCAGGTGAGAGGTCAGTAGGGCTCACTTGGGGCTCCGCAGCACACAGAGGTGACAGTTCTCCGGCAGGGAGGCCTGTGACCTGGCAGGTGGAAGCACTGGTGCAGAGTGACTGGGGAGGGAAGCAGGGCAGGAGGTCTGGCCGTGATCCCTTCAGGGGTGGTCAGGTGCCGGGAGGAGACGTCCCTGTGCGGTGGTGTTTGCTGTGTAAGAGACAAGCAGGACACAAGGAGGGTGGTTGGGGGAGGGAGAGAGCAGGTTATTAAGAAATGTACACAGAAATGATAACCTCTAACTTACTGATGCCTAGCTGTACTACATCCCATTATGATTCCGGATGTGCATGATCTCTTGAGAGAACGACCCAAAGAAAAACCTAGCGCACACTTTTCCATTGGTCGGTCGTCAGCTATTCAGGATATATAGCCAGCAGCATAGGGCCCTTTATTCCACTGCTGGTTTGCATCTAAAGCTAAGCAGGGTCGGGCCTGGTTAGTCCCTGGATGGGAGACCAGTGCTGCTGGGAGTGGTGTTGGAGGGCCAGTAGGGGGCACTCTTCCTTCTGGTCTAAAGATCAATCCCAATGCCCCAGGGCAGTGATGGGGACATCTGCCCTGTGTAGGGTGCCGTCTTTCGGATGGGAAAACATGACTCTCTGTGGTCACTAAAGATCGCATTTGTAAGAGTAGGGGTATTAACCCCGGTGTCCTTTACAAATGTCCAATCTAGCCTTCAAACTATCATGGCAACCTAATCATCCCCAGCATTCAATTGGCTCTTTCATTCTCTTTCCCACCCCACACTCCTCCTCAGGTCGTTGCTGTAAATAAGAAGCTTTTCTCAGTCAACTTGCCTGGTAAAATAAAGGTGAACCTAGATCTTAATCCCAGTGTTGGGATTGAAATACTGTGCTCTACATCTTTAGCCTGAAAAAGTAAACAAGTAGCAGTCGGACTCCTGTTAGAACTGAAAAATGTCCATCTGTCTGCAGTCCTCATACAGTAAGCTGTCTAACATATGGGCCTATATGTCTCAATGTCTAAGCCCTAATAGGATCAGATAGAGCTCAGCACCAGAGCTTCTACACACAAAAGGAGAGGTGCACTGCTAATAGAAGGTGTGCAACAGAGCCTGGGACTGGGTATTTCTATAATCTCTGGAAGAATGAGGGTTGTCATTCTAGTTTTGTAAAGCGATGATTTATTTGTATTGTCCAATTATTAGCGTACAGTCTATCATTTTTTTTTACTGGAGAACGTTATATGGAAGTTGTGATGCCTAAATGCTGGACAAAAAAAAAAAAAAAAATATATATATATATATATATATATATATATATGTAAAACCTGAAAAATAATCAAATTGTTCTGTAAAAGTGCAGGATTTAGCCAGGTCCCATGCAGGTTATATTCACTGTGTGTGGTGGAATAGGAGTTACCAGTCTTAGACCTACCACAAATAGTGTTTTTCTAAGTTGTGTTTTGCCTTTCTTTATAGTGTCTGAGCTGACATTGTTGTGATAGATTACACATTAAATCTTGGCAATTAAATCTGAGAACATTTCCCAGAGCACATCTGGTTGACTTGGACAGGTGTTGTGTCTATTGTGATGCTGTTTCAGTATACACAGTACATCTATAGAGAGCTTGCAAATGAAAACCTACTTTTCACTTAATTATCTTTTCACCAAACAACAAACTGTTCGCCATGTGTGAACACACAAGCACACAAATACACACACGATGGAACACAAACACAGAAAAACACACACACACATTGACTTACAATGGCTGTAAGTGAATGCTGGCTGTTCTCCAGCAGGAAGAGCCTAACAGGGATTATTTTTGCTTTGAGGTTAGGCAGTGGAAGCCTGCCCAAAAAGTGCACCGCTCCACTCTCAAACAGCCTATCAGACTCACAGCAGGGGAACAGTGTGAGCCGGTTCTTTCGTAAGAACAGAGACCTTTTCTCTTTAACGTGAACGAGTGGAGGCACCGTTGCCTTCACACAGTGTTTGGGAAACCTGTATGTGGCTTCCCCTTTAAGCCCAGGCACCAGAGTACTGCTGTTTTTTTAGGGCTGTCACTTGATCTCGACTTGATCTCCAGTGTTAGATCTAATTCATCTCATTCTGGTTTAAAACCATCACAACAGGACGTCACAACAAATGTTGGCTCACATCCCTTCTCACCATGTGTTGAACATGAGCCGGAATGAACGCCTGCCCTAACCTAGGCCTACATTGTGTCTCCATATGTTAATTGTCTGTTGTTTTACCAAAGGCCACAACACAACGGGAAGTTCTGCCCGGGCTCCAGCCGTCTCAACCAGCTGTGCAACAAGAAGCCATGCCAACCTGGCGGAGTGGACTTCCGTGCCCAGCAGTGTGCAGAGTACAACAGCAAACCCTTTAGGGGCTGGTACTACAAATGGAAGCCATACACCAAGGTGGAAGGTATGGGAACATTCTTCACTTCCCTCTGTAATACGGAACAGAGTCTATGTTCAACAAGTCAGCAGTAAGCATGTTGTTCCCTGTTAATGATGCAGCGCCCCCTTTGGCCTAATTGAGATATCATGTGTGACTAGCACCACCGATAGAACTAGGAGCCAGATGGTCTGCCGGATGTATAAATCTGAAGCATCCGGTTGTTATTCACAGTCCTCAGTGACTGAGCTGAGTATGAATATGAAAAGAAACTGGGTCGACATTCTGCTGATTATCTCATCAATGAAACATCTGAACTCAATACAGTTTTCTATTTCCCAAGGGTGAACATGTTAAAACAGAATGGAGTAATTTTAGTAGACCATTATCCAAATGTATATAAGCTTACATGCTTATATACTGTATACTACAACTCGCTAATCGGAACTTGCTAGCTTGTGCTTGGCTCTGCCTACTTGCTTTCTATGTTCTGCCGTTCTGTCGGCTTCACTTGCATCCCATTGGACGCAAACCTTTGCTTATGCTTGTCATTTAATTACTATAGCACCCCCCTTGGGCCAATTGCTGTAATTATGTAAATGCCAGATGTCTGTGGCAAGACGTTTCTTTCATCCAAGTTTCATCGAAATCGGACCATTGTTGGCTGAGAAATACCACGTGTGACACAAAAAAATCTGTGGATTACTGAGGCATCCCCTTTGGGCCAATCAGTAGAATTTTGTAAATGCCAGATCTCCTTTATTGCAGGACACATCATTCATTCAAGTTTATATTGGGCCTGGGTTTTCTCGAGATATTGCATGTGACTGAATGACTAATTAACCAACTCACTAACTTATGCATGAATGTATAAACAGAGATGGAGAATGAATGGTTGCCCGTTATGTGTGACAACAGGCAGATAGAGACTACAAGACTTCTCATTCATGCTCTAAACACTTCTCATTGAATCTATACATTCTTTCATGTGCCACACCCTCAACGGGGAAATTCCCAAAAATGTTATAGACTTTATAAATAACAGATGTGATAAAACATTTAATAGAGTTCAAGCATGTTAATCTTGCGTTTAATTAAAACACTTAATTATATGTTTGCTCATTTGGAAAGAGAATGTTTTTAATAATATTATGTCTTTGGTGTCAAACCACGTTTAGTAATAATATACTCGGAAACCAAAAGTTTGTATGATGTGTGCAGAGCTTAGATAATGTAGATGTGGGAGTGCACTAGATAACCTGTCTGTCAAAACTAGATTGTGAACATGTAGCCACCTGCTGTCATAGGCTATAAAAGGAGCCCTTAGGGAAGGTCCACAGTAGGTACGTACTGTATAAGATGGGAGTTGGGCGGGTGGGGGGGTGGAGAATGAGGAAAAAGTAAGAGGAATGAGAATTTGTCTTCATTCTGATTAATGAAAATGCAGGCAGTCGATCCTACCAAACCTCACGGGGCCTGTGGTGAGCAGTCGCCTGCGTTTATTAGGAGTTGACTGTGCAGTGGTTTCACACCTCTATCCCTGCAGATGGACATTCCCTTAAGGCACCGTCCCCAAGGCACCCTGTGGTGTGCCTCTGAATTCTTTCAGAGGACAAGTCCTGAGGTACCAAGAGGAAAAGGAAGTCGTTCCCTGGCCTAACTGGGCTCTAAGCACCCAGATATATCTGTATAAATCCGTCAGTCGTCTCAAGGCTTAGGGATGTGAATTACTGACATGAAACATTGCATGGAAATTTGGATAATGTTTCCAGAAGGCATTGCCAGTCACATAATCACTAATGTTAAGATATGGACCTTAAAAAACACTGAAAAGTCTGAAGTGGTGAGATAATAATGGCCATGCGTCCCTAGGCGGTTGTAATGCTGCTTCCAGTCATATGGCACGGCAGGCAGCCTTGTTATTAGTGTCGGGGCGGCAGGCTAGCGTAGCGGTTAGATTGTTGGCCCGCTTACCCAAAGGTTACAGGATGAAACTCCCCATCTGTCACTCTGCCCTTGAGCAAGGCAAACTCTAATTGCTCCAGGTTTGCAGTCAATAACGATTGAATGATTGGCTGTGACCCTGCCTTCCAAGGTTGTCTCAGTGGGTGTGGAATACGCAAAAAAAGTGTGTAGGCGTTGACTTCACGCCTACACACTTGCTCACAGCTCGTACTGTTTGTGCGTGTCTGTGTTTGTTTATGACTGTGTTGAGCTCTCAACTCAACCCTGCTGTGACCAAGTCTTGTGTGAAATCTGTGGAGAAGCTGTTCGCTCTGCAGTTTAATGGGCCTTAGTGACAGTGTTTCAGCTCCTACTGTAACTCTATTCTGCCTGCCTGTCACTCATTCAATCCCCAGAGCGTCCACCCATTGCAGGGGACTGGACATGTTTACCCTCTACTACCCTGGTTATACTGTTTACCACTACCCTGTCAATTGGCTGCTGCTTCCTTAAGTGTTGAGGATCTCACCTTGGTTACAACATGTGTTATGTCCCCTGTAGATGAGGATATATGCAAGCTCTACTGCATCGCCGAGGACTTTGACTTCTTCTTTGCCATGTCCAGCAAAGTCAAAGATGGGACATCCTGCTCAGATCACAGAGCGGACGTGTGCATCGAAGGAACCTGTGAGGTAATGTAGAGATTTAAGCAACGATTGACTACAGGCACATGCATGACAACAATGTCTTTGTGATGTATCAGAGAATGTCGTCTGATGTTGTGTATGTTTGTTTGCCTCTTTCTTTTCTACAGCCAGTGGGTTGTGACCAGCTATTAGGCTCCAAAGCAACGCTGGATGGCTGTGGGGTTTGTAAAGGGGACAACTCCACCTGCAAATTCTTCAAAGGCCAATACATCCTCCAGCATCGAGCAAATGGTATGTCAATCAGGAAGACTGATATGTCGCTTCGATTAATTGGGCGAGAGGGAGAACTCTGGTGTAGGACACTTCTTACGCAACCTTATTGGAGCTGAGTTATCTAAACATGACAGGGTGAATTCTCTAGCAGATGCCACTGTGGGTGAGAAGACTCATACTATTCTTTGACAACTTGTTAAGTGTTAGCTATCCAGAGCAGCATGTGTTCAGTATGTTTGTGTGTGATGTTGATGTGTTGTTACACCAGAGCTTCTGTATACAGTACAACAGAGTGTAAATTGTTAATGTTGTCTTGTTGAATTGAGGTAAGGCTTGAAAGGTTTTCTGTATTTTCAGACAGTCATTTTGAAAGTAGTGCTTATGAGCTGAAAATAGTGCATATGTTTTCATTTCAAGTATGAAATGTTAGGTCCTGTCAAAAATATCCTAGATTCCTAGGCACACAAATACAAATTGTAACACCTCATCCATGTAAAAGTCTAAGATCCTGTTCAGTGATCCCATTTGGCTTTTTTAAACTTATTGCCTCACAAAACTAAAAAGATAATCAAAACTATGACTAAAACCAGTGATTCTAATTCATTCTATTTAGCAGACCAAATACAGTTGAATACTTCAATACTTCAAGATATCTAGGATATCTTGAATATTTGAGTTTATTATACAGGCTGTATTGTGTACATCCATTGAAACTGACATTACCATGTCATTATCTTCCTGTCTCACAGAAGGTACATTTGCTTCTTCTTCCCTGTTCAGAATACTACACCATGGTCACCATCCCACCTGGAGCACGTAGCATCCGTGTTCAGGAGATGGAAATCTCCACCAGCTACTTAGCCGTGCGTACCCTGAAGCACAAGTATTATCTGACAGGGGACTGGACAGTGGACTGGCCTGGAAAGTTCCAGTTTGGTGGGACGGTGTTTGACTATCAGCGCTCTTTCAACCGCCCAGAGAGCCTGTACGCGGCTGGACCCACTAATGAGACCCTGGTCTTTGAAGTAAGCTGCCCCACTCCCTCGTCTGCCCTGACGTCTGTTAGTGAATTAGCAGTGACAGGGCCTTGGCACCGTGCTCGGACACTCACTCAGATGAAAACAAGTCCTGCAGAGCAGGGTGGGCAGACAAAAACCTCACGACAACAAGGAGTGGTACAGGGGATTGACGCTACTGTTTGGGATTAATTGTGTCCCGATTCTATTGCCGTCAGGCGCTTTCATCTCTGTAATCAAGAGGTTCGGGGTTCAAACAGCTAGCTGTGTGCTTTGAACTTGCAGATTTGTGAACTTCATTCAACAGGAAAAAGAAATGCTGCACATTCCTCAAGATTTATTTGAAACCCGGCCAGAGGCTTTAACTTCAGTCGAGTGGCAGTGAGAGGTGTCAAGCCTCTCGAAGCCGTGGCCGACAGGGGGAGTGAGAGGGGGGAGGGAGGCAGAAAAAGTGGTCAATTAGGTTAAACGGCACCGTTCTCAGAGTCCAGGTCAAAGTTTGCGCTCCACCGCACCTCATGTTTCACAGGTCATAGTAAATGATCCCATGATAGAGTGTGTTTCTGTCAAAACGGGCTACTGAAGCATAAGCAGCTGGTTGGACACAGACACATCCCCGTTAAAACATTCAACACGTTTACCTTCATTTGTCAGAACAGAGGCCAAAGCATTGAGGTGAAAGCAAGCCATTACTTGTCGAAACGGTGCTGCTGCTGATGGTAAGAAAATAATAGAAATTAAGCCGTTGACAGTGCAATGAAAACAAGCATTGTTGATTTTCCTTGGATAATAAGTGACTCTGAAGTTTGCTTATGCATAAGCTGTATATTTAAGATTTAGGGTGTTGAGAGGTAGAGGATATATTCCAAAGATAGCTATGTAAACAGTGACATGGTTGTTTCACGTGCTCTTTGAACTCTTCTTAAAAACACAGTGGAAAAGCAAGCAAGTTTTGAAAGTTTAGTTTTTTATCAACCAAAGGCAAGGTGAAAGTCATGTGAAAGCAAGTTTGTACAAAGCCCTGGGGATACATGTGAACTGCGAGCTGAAGTTTAAATGGGGATGATAGCCTATTAATAAACTAAAAATCTTTGGCATGTCCTTTTGTCTTTTTGTGCAAAGATGGGATTTGAGCATCATGAAGCATTAGAAAGAAGAGTGGAATATGTTTTTGTTAACTTAAATCTCTACATATAATTGTTTTGGCCTCCTTGAAGCTGAAGATCTGGAAATACTTCCGCCTCACTTTCTCAGAAACATGACTGTTCCTGTGTGAGGTCAGTTCACTGTCAAATTAGAGGTCTGGAAAATGAGCTAGTTTTACATACTGTACTTGTCCAAAAGAAGCATTGCCACATCAGCATGAGTGTTTAAACATCTCCACTCCTTGAGTTCCTTCCATCGTGGATAGCAAACTGCATGTTGTTATCCACAATGTTCACCCATATTTTGCCACAGTGTCTATTGGCCTCCCTTCTCATTGAAATAACATATTCATCTTTCCTCTATCCTTTTAAGTACTCCAAACACAAAATCTTCACCATGCACTTCCTACATTTTTCAGCCTGTGCATGGTTTTGATGCACGTTTGTTTTGGGGAAAGTCAGAGAGCCCAGAGTCAGGCTCGAACCACTAACAATCGTGATGCAGACTGTCCTGCAATGCAGCGACTTAGCCCACTATGCCACACTGTGCTAAAAGAAGAATCTTAAATGTATTTTTAAATAGATGTTAAAATGTTTAGCCCTTCTTTCTGAGCATGTTATATGTCCACTATACTGACATGGTATTTTCCATATTTTACATTTTCCAGAGTGATTTAAAGGAACCATTATGGTTAAGTTCTTTGCTCAAGTCCACAGCAACAGAAAATCTCAATCTTTTCCATAAACCTTTCCGAACTCGGGATTCAAACCAGCTGCTTTTCGGGAAATGGCCCAATGACCCAACTTCTGGACTATCTGATGGTCATGTGTCTACCAGCAGAGTTAGCAGGAGCAGGCTGCTGGTCTGCAGATGAGAGGACATTAATCTCTCTAAGTATGTTCAGTAATTACAAAAAGAAGAGGGATCCAGATTAAAAGATTAAGAGAATTCTGCAATTGAACTGTTTAGATCTGAAGAGCTTTAGGTCAGGGCACAGAAAAATACTTAAAAATGTCCCATATTAGATGGGTCTTCTATCTTAAGCTGTCATGGAAAGCTTCAAAGGTATTCACTAGATTGTCCTGAGATCCTGACTCATCTAAAATCAACGTACTGTGTAAAGACAAATGTTGAAGAGTAGCGTGGGTAGATTCTAACCCAGTGTTTGTGTCTAGTCTAATGAGACTGATGAGAATAGGAGAAAGGTAGGAAAAACGAGACATAACATATGGTGAGCTCTATAGGTCTTGTTTAATAACAGAATAGGAATTATCCTCAGCGTTTACATTCTTGTGGCAAGGTGTTTGGCGGGGTCACGCCAGTTCACAGACAGACCAGGGCGGTGGAAATGTAGACCTGGGTGACAGGTAATGCTGCAGAGGTGTAGCAAGATGTCTGCAACACAGCAATACATCTTCCATTTCCATTAAGCCCTAATGAGAGACTAAGTAGTGTAAATACTACACCCTGGATGAATATTTTGACAGGCGGTAATCTACTCTTATTATGTGAGAATGGCAAGATGAGATATTGTTAGATTGTTGCTTTTTGTCTGCTTGAAACCACTGTGTATATCACATGGGTTGTTCTTGGATTACAGTGGCATTTGGAGAATGGCTTTCTTGAATTTATGAATTTAATTTTCATCTAAGCTCATCAATCCTGTAAAATGTAGTAATATGAGTCATAATTTTGATTACAATAGTAACTCAACACATTGGATTCAGGCACACCAAATTATACAGTAAATGGATTTCTTAAGTCCAACTTAAACATATGATATAATAACAGGGTGTGGTTATCACTGCATGTGTCTTTTATCTAGACCTCTGACACAATAGCAGTTTACCACTGGTGATTTTTCTTTGAATATTAATTGAAGGTTCCATTGTCAAGTGGTATCACCAATGAGTGAGGGACCTACATTTTACTACTGAGAAATTGTCAGCCCTAAATCACATGAAATACGTTCTGAGGGAACTATTTTGTAAAACCGAAATGTGTGAAATATGAACGTATGAGAGGGTCAATTACGTTTGTAGCGAACTAAATTGAACACTCGAATAATGTTAAATATGAACATATGAAGATCATGACGTAGCATGTAAATAGTGTATAAATCTGCGACTTGAATGCCAGTGTACGCAAGTTCAAATCCAGACCGGCACTTCGTGTGTGTTTTGTTCTACATTGCTTGCGTCATGCAGACAGACGATTGTCGATTTTTGTAATGTTAACCCTAACCTTAATTCTAACCTTAACCGTTAGTAACCTCATGCCTAACCTTAACCGTTAGTTTCCTCCTACCTAACCTTAACTGTGAATGTTGCAATATAATTTCAAACGCTACGGAATGTATGGAATGTTCTCGCATAAATCCGCTAATCGAAATGTACCGGAGCAACTTAATTGAAGTACAAATATAGCCTAATAACGAAACGTGCAGTTCAAACGTAAAAAACCCTAAATATGTTGGCATATAACGTAATTCAGGTTTTCAAAACAGTTTGCTGAGAAGGTAATTTTGGAGAAATTCTGAGATGTACGATTGGAAATTGTATTTACAGTTTATTTATAGAACTTTACACTATATTACATAATGTCCCTTCAACATTCCATCAAAAATATATCTTCTTGTCCAAGGACTGTCTCATATTTTGTCTCGTGTTGCCTGATGTCAGAAGTACCATCTTGTTTAGCATTTAATGTACACTGCAAAAAATATTTAAAGTGGTTGTTCTTCCAATGCATTTAATTTAAACAATTTTAAAGTTGCCTGAGAAGTGTAAACCTAGAGATTTCATCTTGACTCAAAGCATATTTTGTAAGTTACGCCATATTCGCTCAACTGTTGACATTACCCAGCATGCTTTTCTGCACGTTTTCTTTTTAAGAATTGTTTATTTTGTTGTACTTTCTGCTTTATGCATTAATGTTAACTACTTTGCTTGATTATTAAATGATAATTATAATCTTTACTTTTCAAACCTTATACAAACTGTAAGTGGTTTAATTTATTGCAACCATTACTGAGTAGAGTGTTCCCGTCTATGTAGCTAATTCACCTTTGCAGTTCTTCCCACTGCAAGTTGTAGGTGATAAAATATTACAGCTGCCGGATGTGCTACAGGTGGATATTATAATTTGTAAAAATACGATATTTAAGTGATTGTCAGTGTGGTATGAAAGCTGTAAACACTCAAAAGATGGTATCTACCACATTTTCTAAGGAAGGCATGCTGGGAGATATGCAAATGTGACTAATTTGCATGATTATTTACATTGGATCAACTTAAAATGTGATGATCAACTTAGAAAATGCATGTTAAACCAGATTGAATGACATTTACTGGGACAACCTAAAAGTCGAAAGTTGAACAAATTTATTTATTTTACGTTGGGTAAGCATAAAATATATATGTGTGATTCATCACTCATTTTTTTTTAGGTTGAATCAATTATATATATTTTTCTGTTTAATTGAGTACTGTCTCATTTAGTGTCTGACATTCAGACTGACTGTAGTTGTGTATGTCTGATGTTAGGAGGACTGTTGTTTTGTCTGATGTCCGGAGGACTATCTTCTTTTGTCTGATGTCAGGAAGACTTGTGTTGTGTCAACATCTCATGTTGTCTGATGTCATTTCGGACTTTCTATTTTTTGTGTCTGATATCAGGAGGATGTTGTTGTGTTGTGTCTGATGTCAGATGGCTTGCTGGCCTCCAAGAGTACAGTGCAGCCGGGACAGTGTTGAGGAATGTGTGTTTGGTGTTCACCTCCAGCTGTAAATTCAGATTGGACCTGAACAGGTTAGCGTGCAGGTCCACTGGAACAGTTCCAAAGCAATAGATTTAGCCTAGGAGTTCGGTAAGTTAGCTTAATGCTTTATTATGTTTATAGTCCCGTGGAAAAATGTTCCCCTCACTTTCTCTTCACCTGAAAATCCCTCTCTGCAAGTCTTCTCTGATGGCACCTGCTTTAAATCCAATTTAGATCTCGCAATGCTGACCGCTGGGGCTCTTGGTTTCTGTTACCTGCTGTGGGCTTACGGGAGAGTGGGTTTGGAGTCAGCGCAACCTGCTACAGAGCAGGGCTCATGTTCTCTGGCTCTGCTTCACTGAGCATTGGAGAATATTTCTCCAAATCTATCTGGATGCACATAAAAGTCCTATTGCTGACCGCACATTTGGGACAGATGTATATTATTGTGAAATACCTAGTAGTCACCGAATCTTACACCAGCACTGTAAACAGGAAGACCTTGCATTCAGACCATAACCTTTTAATCTGACATGACAGATGTATTCTCCCTGTGTAACCACACGGTCTTAACTCTAACTGGCCTACGATAGGGGCCGACAGGTGAAAGGGTATATCTGGAGTATTAGAAGCATGTGTATCTACAGTATCTCACAAAAGTGAGTACACCCTTCATTTTTGTAAATATTTGATTATAACTCAACACATAACCATTAAGGTCTATACTGCTGGCAACAAAAATGAGTACACCCCTAAGTGAAAATGTCCAAATTGGACCCAATTAGCCATTTTCCCTCCCCGGTGTCATGTGACTTGTTAGTGTTCACATGTGTGAATGGGGAGCAGGTGTGTTAAATTTGGTGCTCACTTTGGTACTCACTTTTCTTGCCAGCGGTTTAGACCTTAATGGCTGTGTTGAGTTATTTTTAGGGGGCAGCAAATTTACACTGTTATACAAGCTGCACACTCACTACTTTACATTGTAGAAAAGTGTCATTTCTTCAGTGTTGTCACATGAAAATATGTAATAAAATATTTACAAAAATGTGAGGGGTGTACTCACTTTTGTGAGATAATATATGTGTGTTTCTGACTGACATACACAAAATCATTTCAGAGAATTGTTAAGTTTGAGAGTCAAAGAGTACTTGTCAAATGTACTGACATTGATTCGCAATTTGCTCGCCTGCCTAAACAGACAAAAACAGTGTCACTGCTGCTTAGCATTATCAACGCGTCCTTCAATTTGACAGTTTGAATAGGGACCCCAATAAGTAGAAAGATATGGCCAAGTCGAAAGGGGACAAAGCAGCCCTTCATTTTGAGAGAAAGCTTTCCAGTCCATTAGAAGCAACCCCAGCCTGTGCTCCATGACCCGGCATACAGGTCTGCCAAGCGGTCACTTGTATTTCCTTTTCTGCTGAACCACAGTGCTTTGTCTATTAGACCCTTACAAGGGCCACACACACACACACAAAGTAATTCACGCCTGCCAGTTTGTGAATCCCTGAGCTCCACAGTTTTCTGCCACATCCCTTGTTTTGGTTTTTCCATCCCCATTGTTTAATGGTCTATTCTATTTCAGGAGAAAGGAGAGTGACTGTAAACTAGCGGATACGCTGGGATGGACCCAAACCCTCACTGCCTTCTCATCTCTTTGTCCCTGTTCAGGTTCTGCTACAGGGGAAGAACCCGGGCGTGGTGTGGGAGTATACCTTGGCTCGGGGTGAGAGGAAACCCAACTACACATGGGGCGTTGTTCGTTCTGATTGCTCTGCGCCGTGTGCCGGAGGTGAGACCTGGCTGAGAGAAACCTGACAGTGCGTGTGCCTGCGCGTGTACGTGGCACATTGAGGGTGTCAGGAAATGCATCCTGGCTTATCAAAAGCATCTTTGTATGCGACAGTGAAAAGGTTGCACAGTCTCCATTGGTCCTTTTTCAGACCTCCATGAGTCCTCTGTCCTATTCAACCATCAATGTATGTCAGCGAATGTGTGTGTGTTTTATATGTGAGCCTGGATCAGTGGCCCCCTTCCTCTATTCACTCTCCCCAGTGGGGAGGGACGACAGCAGACCCAGCCAGACAGAGAGCGCTAGACGAGCTTAGAGCCGAGATCTCTATCGCCACCCTGTCACTGTTTCATTCATACTTTAGTTGTCATGCCCTCCCATGTTGCTCAGACAGGAGAAGAGTGGGCTTTTGTGTGACCTTTCAGTGGTTTTAAAAGACATTGATAACTGATGAAGAATTATGTCTGCCCCCTTTCTCTCTCTCTCCCTTTCTCTCTCAGGTCGGATTTCGACAAAAGCCATCTGTTTACAAGATCAGCGGATCCAAGTCAACTCGACGCAGTGCAACCCACAGACAAGACCAGCTCTGGGCTCTCATCTGTGCAACACACAGCCGTGTCCAGCCTTGTAAGTCTCTCTCAGCCTACATTCTGGAGTTCCAGTAGAGAGCCTGCTTTGGCCTGGTCTGGGATGCTGCTGTGGTCTCTTTGCTGTGGGCAGGTACCTCTCAGCCTCCTCTCCCTGTCATGTCCTGCTGGAGAGCCCTGTATGTTCCCTGTCCAATGCGCTGGCTACCAAACCAAACAGGATTAACATACCCTCCAGACAGGGGCAAAACCAGCCTGGTCTTCACAGCGCTGGCCCCCGGTCAAAGCCACAGCTCCTGGGCCAGGCCGCACGAGTGAGCCGCCCTAACCTAGCTTAATGCTCACTTCGCCTGGCCGTCTGATAGG
Organism: Umbra pygmaea; assembly: GCA_016801145.1. Lineage (NCBI taxonomy): Eukaryota > Metazoa > Chordata > Actinopteri > Esociformes > Umbridae > Umbra > Umbra pygmaea. The sequence continues at coordinate 43,808 of JACXGM010000098.1, forward strand.
GTTCATTGCAGAGAAGAACACCACAGCCTGTAATTCCTCCTAAATGACTGTTCGTCACCACTGCAGAGAAAGAATGAAGATGTTATTAGCCAGGTCAGAGTCACAGAATTACTGTCTGAGGTAGTCCACAATGTTTTATTTCTTCAACAAGGTCAGAATAGTAATAGAAATTTTCAAAAGACTTACTGTGCAGCAGTGGTCAGACATTTCGGTAAATGTTTGGTCAGAAACTCCACCATTTTTCCTTAGAATTAATGCCATTTACAACTTCAAAAGTAAAAGTTTGAGATTAAATGGACTACTCTTTGAGCTCCGCTCCATTGACGATCCACTCAGCTCCGATGGGACTGGCTTTGATTTACGAAGCTCCTGCTTTGAAGGCACAGCCATGAACCAGCCAGTAGACACACACTAAGAGGCTGACACTCTGACAAAGAGATGACAAGCATCCCTCTCGTCTCACACGCCTGACACCCTGTGCTTGTTGCTGTCCGTTTGCGTTGTCTGAAGTCCCGCGTCTACACTAACTCCTGACGTGGCATTATAATATGAGTGATAGTGGGTGAAGGGGAAAATGAGGACCATATGACTGTTCCCTTAAAGAAACAATAACCAGTGTTGCTTTCCCTATCCAGATCTTGACAAATCGTTCAATAACACTGGGTAATTGAAACAACTCTGAGCCTTTTGGGAGTCATCGAGTGCCTCAGGCATCTGTGCCGCTGCGTTTGCACTGGGCCGTCTTGCGGAGTGTGCTGATACATCATCCTTGGTTTACATTGTTATCTTGCAGGCATTTTGTAGGCCTACTGCCGGAGCACTCAAATGGCTCATTGTCTCCTGCGCTCAGGGGACGAGCCGCCTTCCTTTTTCTCATCTTCGAAGCGCCACATCTCTGCGAACGGCTAGGTCAGAGTAGAGAAGTCTGAGGTACAGTCTACGTGAAGGTTAAGAGCCATACATGTCGCTATCGCTTACGCTTTTAAAACGCTGCCATTGTATTCCGGGAAGGTTCCCACCATTCTTTTCTGTAATCTGGATCAGACTGTAGCTGTTATCTATAGAGGGAACGTTTAAATGGACCCGAACCGTAATGACCTCCCCCTGTGTGAGCTAAAGAGGACGTGTGCCGTCCAGGTGAATGACATCATCACCATAAATCCAAGAGCAGTGTGCTGCTCATCGGTACCAAACTCCTGAAACAGTGGACCTGGTTCTCCCTCTGATTAAGTGTCGGGATTTATGGAATGTCCAAGAGAATGGGAGTCAAGGGAAAGAAATATAAGCCTTTTGCAAAAAAACTTTAAAACTGTATGGACATGCTATCAAGAACAGAGAGAGAACAGAGTAAAATAAGACTCTGCTGCTTATCTTTCCAGCAAATATATGCAGTGCTGACAGGCCTGTCCATGTTTTATTGTAGAAAGACAGTCTGGATCCCCACGAGGCCACATCTGTCTAGCCAGTCAGGAATCCAGCACTTAGCCCTGGACTTTTATGCTCCAGCTACATCCTCAGCCCTAACACTGATCTCAGGCCCCAGTTTTAGCCTCAACCAGACTCCGCAGGCTTGACTGCAAGTGCCAATTGCTTGTTGGTTTTACAAGGCATGGACGAGATCAAACATGGCAAGTCCCGCTAGCAACCAACTGTATCTGGAAGCCCCTAGAATGCCACGGGAAACAGAACTGTTGAAGTCCTATAAAGAGTTATGCAGTGGCTCCTTTTCTACTCCATCTCTCTCTCTCTTCCTCACTCTCTCTCCTTTCATCAGTCTGTCACACTGTCTGCCTGTCTTTCGGCATCCTTCTGCCTGTCTTTTTGCTTCCTTTTTTATTTATCTTGATTATTTATTTAGTAGTGCTCTGAAGGAGATTCTTTTAGGCAGTCTGCAGCTGTAATGTCACTTAGTCGGTTCTTCATTGGTAGCTGTGGCACCAAAATATGAGGGGAACAGTGAGACCTCAGCATTCAGGCCAGAGCAAAGAAGAGGCTCTAAGACAAGCTGCTGTGATGAACCTGGGTCTTAATTGGTCGCTGTGCACTGCAAATCCTTCACTGTGGTATTACAGCTATGAATAGATTGTTATCAGTGACCTATCTATCAGATAATTAATCAAAATGGCATGTCAATGTTTAAATGTGAACTACAATCCCAGCTCATGACAGTGAAATGACAAATTTCAAGCCACCTAGTCATTTTCCCAATATACTCTACATTTTTGTATGCTAAATTGTATGGCTGGAAATATGCAAGTTATTGCAAGATTCCAGAAGTACAAATTATAGCTAAGCCAAACTTGGTTTTCAGTGAAGCACACTAGTTTAACCTCTTCAATGACATTGTTATTTATATGCCACTGGTATAATGCCAGTGAAAAAAGCACAGGAGTAATCTAACCCGGTGCTTTGCTAGACCAGTCCTGTTTCTCCCTTCAAAATTGCAGTTTAGCCTTCTCCCTTATTTATCAATGCTGGGTTTGAAGGGAAATGAAAGTGGTTTTTATTTTTCATTTGTAGGCCTTAGAGAAGGGCAGTGGGAGTGGTAGGGCGGCACCAGAGCCTCAGACATTCACCGAGTCCATCCTTCATGCCCCTGGTCATGTGGTTGTCAGAGCAGTCATTTGCACTAATCTCCCTTCGCCCCCAAATGCCAAGATAGTCTATTTTTGTGCAGGACTGCTTTAATCAAAGGCTGAGAATGATCCAGAGATACAAAAAAAAGCAACAAGCGGAGACGCTGACTAGGCTCCTGTCCATTACTACTGCCAGGGGCAGGGAGAGTTTGGCTCAAGGGGGCGGCAAGGTGGGTTCCGAAAGGCCACCGGATCAATCCCCCACTCACCAAGGTGAAAGATCTGTCAACTTGCCCGGTTAGATAATGGTAAAGAAAGGGATCGGTAATTGGCTAACTGTGGGATAATGGAAGGTGAGCGATAGGCAGCTGCTAGCCATGTTCCTGTACAGTGGGAAAACCCATGGGTATATGTTGTATATCATAAAGGTTTGTAATGTTTAGATTATCGTGTGCCGAGCCTTGGACAGAATTGCCTTCAGCGCACACGTTTTATGAATGTTTGCATGCGTCTGTGTTTCGTATACGCCCGTTCGTGTGGGTTCCTGCACGCCGCCTGCATATGTCTGTCTCTCTGCGGGCACAGAGAGAGTGATGGGTGTGTTTAGAAACAAAATAAATGATACGGATTGAGGGAATACGTGGCTCCTCACTGTGATTATGGAGCCGTGTCATGTGGTGGACATGCTGATCAGAGGTTAGCAGAGAAGGGCATTCAGCTGGATCATCTGATGGCTGATTGGAACACTTCCCTGCTGAGGATGGCAATTTTTCTGCCGTCTGTTTATTTGGAGAGTTTATATGTGGGTTTATGTGTCACTCTAAACTGTATACTGCCATTCTGTTTCTCATAATCGGTAATCTTTTGTAATTTGTTTTGGGAGTGTTTGTTAGTGTGAATCTCGGGCTGACATTCGCTCATTTTCTTCTGTCAGCTGGACGACGGGCGACTGGGGGCCTTGCAGCCGATCCTGCGGTGGTGGGCAGCAGACTCGTCAGATCCAATGCCTGCGGAAGGTCACGTACCAACGGGAGGAGTCTGTGATTCACTCCCTGTGCCCCGTCATTGCTCCGGCCCAGGTGCAGCCCTGCCACACCCACGCTTGTCCGCCCGAGTGGAGCTCTGGAGCCTGGTCCCAGGTAGGCCACGCTGAATGTTGTATCACAAAACGTCCCATTCCAAATAATCCCATATTAAGTTAAAAACATAGCAGGCTTCATTTATTTCCTGTATCTGTCTGAATAAACACAACTTTGAAGTAAGAAACCACTGCAATTAATAACGTCTGTGCTTGCCTGATGAATGGGGAAAACACGCCTCTGCCCTCTGCTGGACACGTGGGTGACTGCATACTCAGTGGCCTTGAACAAATACTGCATATTTAAATAAGAGTATCATCATTATTCACACCCCATTGTGAGCCATTCACTTTGGTGTTGCCTCAATGACAGTGTTCTCTGAGTTGCCTGTTGCCTTTGGCCAGATGTATAATGGCTACGGCACAGTAATGAACACTGACAGTGTTCTCCATCCTAGTCAGTAGTGACAATGATCGCTAGCTACTGTTTATGTGAAATCCTGTCTATCATTGATAATACAGATACCTGCAGCTATGTTTCTCTCCATTGCAGTGTCTGATATCTGCTTCTTTTTGAATTTCTAGGCAATGCATAGGGAATAGTGCACATCAAGTCATTTTAATGTCTTTTGACTTATTTTGACTGATTTATTGCAACATTCAACGACTACTACTGCATTACGCAGGCTGTCCTTTAGAGTTTTCCTTAAATTCTGCGTGTCTCTTTTGCCCGAAAGAGTCCACCGTGATTTAGATGCAGTTCAGTTCTGACTGGAGACAGAGGGCACTTTATAGTGAACTGACTGCGTGTCTTATTGAGTGGCTCCTTCACATGGTTCAGATGTAATGCACTGAGTATGGCTCCTAGCACAAGTTCACGCTGAGCTGTACCAAACTCTCCACTGCTCTCAGTGCTCCAAGTCGTGTGGGCGCGGAGTGAGGAAGCGCAGTGTGTACTGCAGAAGCACTGACCCGGGGGCCAAGGCCGTGGTGGTGCCGGACAGCATGTGTAAGCCACACCACAAACCAAAGGCCCAGGAGACCTGCGTCTTAAGCCGCTGCCCAAAGAATGACCGTCTGCAGTGGGTGACAACGCCTTGGGGCGAGGTAGGGACTTGCAGACGGACAAAAACACCCCCACACACACACACACACAAACACACACACGGTTTGTGTAATGGTGCGCTCACACAAAGAAGCGAGTAGGCATCGAAGTGGTCGAGACAGAAATGCATTTGTGACAAACATGCACAATGTTGAATGCTGATTATGGGTCCTCCTCTTCAGAACAAAGCAGGCGTCTCGGTCTGCATACCAAGTACACGACTGCACACATTCACACATTCACTGGAAAATTGAGCACTGTTGCTATGGCGATGCCGGGTGACCTTGTCTCGTTCCCCCTCCGGAGGGACAGGCTGTGTTTCCCTCCGAGGGTCTCTTCATTTTTCCACATTGTCTTCATATTCTCCATGCTCCCTCCTTGCTAATGGCGTCTCCGCTGCCCCCCCCCCGCCCCGCAGTGTTCGGCGTCGTGCGACTCAGGTGTCAGACGGAGGGAGCTGCGCTGTGGGGAAAGGGACTCGCACGGGGGATACGCCGAGTTCCCTATGAGGAGATGCAGGAACCAACCCAAACCCTCCTTGGAGCTCCAGCAGACATGCAGCAAGGGGCCATGCCCGGAGCATCGAGCCGGAAGGACACCCAGTGCTGTAGTCCTGGGATGGTACTCTTCTCCTTGGCAGCAGGTGTGTATATCCGCCCTGCCGGTTCTCCCAGATATGCAATTGGATGTACTGTAATATCTACTGTTATCTCTGTCTGTCTGCCTCTCTCATCCTCTCTCGGTCTCTCTCTCATCCTCTGTCTGTCTCTCTCTCCCTCATCTTCTCTTTGTCATCCTCTGTCTTTCTCCATCTGTCTGTCTCTCTGTTTCTCACTCTTTATCTCCTGGGTCTGTTGCCTTCTCTCTGTAGCCCTCTCTCCATGTGTCTCAATTTATGTCTTCCCTCCATGGTATTAATGTATGTACAGTATGTAGAACACATCCAAGGCAACCCTCTTACCATCTGACATCTAACTTGGCCTTGATCAGAGTCTGTGATGTCTGGTTTGCACGAAGGACTCTCTTCTCTCTCCAGACATCGTTTGGGAAAGGAGACAGTGTCAGCATTTCTAATGGGTCCTATGTACCATCTCCCTCTCTCTCAGTGTTCTGTCTCCTGTGGGGGAGGAGTACAGTCCCGTTCTATCCAGTGTCTGAGACAGGGGCGTCCTGCGGCTGGATGCCTTGCCCACCAGAGACCCATCACTTCCCGGGCCTGCAACACACACTTCTGCCCTGCTCCTCCTCTGGCTCACATTCCCACTGTAACACACAAAGGTGAATTACTTCAGCTTATGAAAATAATTGTAAAGTTCTGACATCTTTTTTTCTTAGGGGCACGTTTATTAATATTATCCCTGGGATCTTCTCTTCACAGAAGAGTCTTGTGTGGACTTCTTCAGCTGGTGTCACCTGGTACCTCAGCATGGGGTGTGCAACCACAAATTCTACGGACAGCAGTGCTGCAAGTCCTGCAATGGCAAAACACTATAAGATTAGAGAACTCCTTTCCCATGAGCCTCTATCAGCAAGTGTCCGATGGGAAATTATACATGTATGCGTGAAAACTCTAAAGGAGAGTGTGGTTCCAAGTGCATATTGGTCCATAATGCACAAGAGATCTGAGGCGCAGTCGGTGTTTCCTGGAGTACTTGACTAACAGTGATTAGCAACATGAAAGAGAATAATGTCCATGTTATTGGATATGTTGTGCTCAAGAATGCAATGTGGGTAAAGACATTAATGCTCATATGCCAAAGCAGCATTGTCCTATAACTGGAAATACATTGCAAGTCATTCCAGGACATTCTCAGTGTAAACATACAGTATGTGTTGTATGTATTGTCAACATCTAATTCCAAGCCAACAATGACGCTTGACAGATATTTGTCATTTCGCTCACTTAACACTTTGTATATTTAAAGGAACCTGATTTTCAGAGGACTTCATAAATTATTATTGCTCACATGTTATTTTACATTAGTCAGGCATACTTTGGGCTCTGTGTGATTTGTGTACTACATGTTACATGTTACAAGCTACATGTAGCTGTGTGTATATCACACAACCTTGGCAGATTTAATACTTATGTTGCACATTATACATTTAAAACTTACATTTTGAACTCCCATATGCACTTACCTGACATAGTCCCTCAATCTGGAATGGTTCCTCATTGGTGCTTTTTCATGCCACAAGATAGCTAATGTGTTAACTCCTCTGTTCATGTTGTGGATAGGCTTATTTGTGTCATGCAATATTTTAATGTTTGTGTCATTGAAGTGACTGCTGCATTTGTCTTGTGAAAACGTAGTTGCGTTTTCGACAGCTGCCAGGAACCTGTGTGTTATTTTTTTCATCCATCACAATGATGAGGAAATGTAGTCCACCTACAGGCCTCGCAGCGCTAAACCTAGGTTCCACTCGCCCTGGAATATACGATAGATCCTACCGTGCCAAATCGTTAACTAGCGTTGGGTACAGCAACAGAGGACCCCTGGACCTACACCGCTCATTAATAAAAAACACATGACCGCAGGCTAGCGAAGGGAGCACGAGGTAGGAGGGGAAACCAAGACGCTTCATTCAGTTCGCCTCGCCAGGTAGGACATGTGCAGCGAAAGGGGTGCTGTTTCGGAGGGGGTGGTTAGGGTTGAGGGTTGTTGACTGGCTCCCGGCATTCTTTTCCAGGATGCTAATTAGTCACAGTGCCTGGAGATGTGGGAGCAGACAGAACAGAGCAACAAAAGCCTCCAAAGAGGGCTGGCTCCATACTCCCTTCTGTTTACTCTGCCCCGCTGGTCTCCCCATCCAACCCGACTCAGTTTGGTTTGTTTGGGAAAATGTCAGCATCCCTCCCCTTCTCTTCTCCTTAGCGTCAGCCAGTGCTGTGAAATGGATCTCCACCACATTCCAGTTATTCCCATTTGCACTAGCTGCCCTGTATAAGGCAGTGGGATGGACGACCCGCTAGCCAGGGCCTGCGCTGTGCGTCTCCAGAGTATCGGGAGAGACAGGAGGAACACTGCTGAAATAGGCTCCCAATCCTGTGTTTTAAGCCTGCTGCCAAGTGAGAGATGGCCCTGTACAGAGGTTGGGTCCGGAATGCAGCAGTTTGGTCTGGGCACTCATGGCCCGGGGAGTTGTTTTTTCTGTCTCCCACAGCCGAGTCTTCGTGAGTGGTTTGGAGTGGAGAGAGAGTTGATGGGGGCGAGCGAGTGGTCGAAGGGCAGTGCTGTTGCTGGTTTGGCCAGATAATGGTTTACACTGTCATTTTCACCGGAGGCTTCCGTTCTTTCTAATAGCACAGCTTCCTCCTCTGTCTCCCTGCCCTCTTTCTCTGCCCACTGCCTCTGCCTCCGCCTTTACGGCATCTCGGCAGCTCAAAAAGGACGCATGCTGTCTCACGCTCTTCTACTGGCAGGGGTCATTTCAGGTTCCTCTTATTTAGGTTGTGGACGACAAGAACTGGTTTCTGCCAAGAATGGTGCACCGTCAAAAGAAACACACAGTTAGCCTCGTGTTTCCTGTGACCAATGTTTGAATTTACAGCATGATTTATCCCTTCTTCATGGTGTTTTTACCAACTTAGAGTAATTCTAATTTGTATCTGTAATTTTTTCTTGTACGTGTATATATATATATAATTATAATTTTTTTTTTCTGTATTGTATTTTACCTACTGTAAAGACAGCAAAAAAGAGTGTAATTTATTGCCATTTCTATGGATCGGAGACACCGAACAGTCAGTTGGGAGAGGGAGCTGCTTTTTAATATAGCACAAGATCAGTGTAATATTTAATACGCTTTCTTAAAGTTTTACAATAAAACTATGCCAAGATGTAGTCTCCTAACCCTCATATGCTGCTAATGCTTCAGTGCCAGTCTCAGCGGGGTGGGCTGATTGGGTTTTAATCGACGCGTCCCTCTCAATCGAACATGAATCACAAAGGCAGTGAGTCTCACATCATCACCGCTGCGTGCTTACTACTCCACTGAGAGGCAGTCATGACAGGGCGAATCATAAACACCAAGCAGATCTGTGCAGCCATTTTGTGTATTTACAGGTGTAGTGGGTGCTGATTGGTGAGCTGCATCCTGCCCTCCCTCCATGGGAGGATTTATGCCTTGTCGGGTTTTGTGCATAATAGCTTTTTAAAATGTATTTACACATAACGGAACACCCCTAGTTTTTAAGCAGTAATCACGTGCCCTCTGTGTCATCTTCCCCAAAACACTTGCAACGGCTCTCGTGTACAGACCTGTGATAGCGTGTGATTTATGTCAACTCATTACATACTCCAGTCAGATAGTGATGATAAATACCAAATCACACATTATACTGTTTGAAAATTCTCCATCTGTACCCAAATGGGTTTGTCTGTGTTTGTATGTCTCGACATTGAACCAGGAATTCTATTTCTGTTTTAGTAAAGATCAGAGCAAAGAATACATTGTTTTTTCAGGCAACGAAGCACAAATTGCCGTTAAACCAAGTCGAGGGAAGTGGGAACTTTTTGGTAACTCTCCCACACTCAACTGTCCAGCTTTGCTGACCTCCCAACTCCCTGTGCGGTGAACCTTTGAGAGCTGCTTACTTCTGTCAGACCCGTTAATCACTTTTAAACAGAGCTCTGTCTGTAAGTGTCTCCTTCTCTGTCTGAGTGATCTCTCTGTTTCTCCTGGTGCTCAAGCTAAGGGCAGACTTCACTGGCGGTGAGACCTGTCATATTTCAATGCCACCTCTCCTATCACCGCTACAATGTCAGACAGAGTTCACTGAGCACACACTCGTGCGCGTGTGTGAATCTCTCTTCCTCGTACGCACGCAAGTGAGCGCACACACCTACACTTAAAGCATGCACACACACATTCAGCTCTTACACACACATTCTCAGACATTGTGTGGAGTCTGTCTGATATTCACAGTGGGGTTATTTCACAAGGATTAGGGCATCACATAGGTTTAGATCTGTGTGATTGTGCAGAAGCCCAGGCACAAGGCTCATTTGTTGCTGTCAGGTAGAGTTGCCCTTTTCTCTGTAATGTAAAGATGGCAGGTTCCGTCGCCCCATTTGTCACTGGCGAAGATCTCTCAGATTATCATTTCAAAGGCACTGACGGCTTCTCCTTTATGCCTCCATCACATGACTGATTCAGAAGCCAGCACAGACCCCCACTCAACCATGCCCTCCAAATTCACCTTACGTAGTACCCTGCAAACCCGAGCCCTGAGCCATTCTTGGGAAAACCTCACAACTTTGTAGAGTTTGACTGGAACCATTAACCCCCATGTATGAAACACTATCCAGAGGGAGATTTGTGAACTGCCACCCACGCTTTCCTGCTCTTTTAGGGGCTCCAGTGGAATTAGAGAATCTTCACTGCATTGGGCACAGGGAGTCAAGGCTATAAGCGAGCTGCCGAAGCGCAGAGCCACCGTGTAAGTCAGTCAGCACAGCCAGATATACAAGGAATCAAGAGGTTATTTGTCCAGATGGAGTGTTACCTTATATGAAGCTAATATGAGTCTCACTGGCACTTTTTCTCGTGTCATGGTGTGACTACATTATTTTTTTTCTTTTACGGTAACACAATGTGGTTTGTCATTTCCGTGTATATCGGTTGTATATACAGGTTAAAAACAGTTATGATGATATACTATAAAAATATTTCACATTTTATTATTTAATAAGGAGAGACCTGTTATAACATGACCAAGAAATACTGAAATTGAGGTGGTGTAATACATGTGCTATGAATATGTAATTCAACTGAGTCATTCCCTGAAAGACAAAAGCTACCGGTAATTGTATTAATATATGTAGCATTGTCTGTTTTCAATTTCAGATACAGAAAGACTATAATATTACATTGATATGAGCAGGTTCAAACCATAGTAGAGTCACTCATGTATCCCACTAGTGTCTTCACTGCATAGATGATCACATTAGAAGCAGGGACAAAGGGCAATTTACCAATTCTTTGCCTATAGTAGATTCATAAACGCAAGGCTGAATGTGAAGTAATGTCCTGAGCAGTGATTATGCAGAAGCATTTCCTAACAAAAAAAAACACTTAACTTGAACAAGAGATGAGATTTTAGTGGTTTCATTATCTGGATGTACATTGAATAGTTCTGGAGATCAGTTCTCTTTCATTCCTAACAGACACACAATGGCAAAATGTGTCTATCCTTATTCTCCTCCAGTAGAAGAATTCTTAGTGTTCTCAAACGCTCTCTGCTCTAAATAATCTTTGAATTTCCTTTGGAGAATTTACAACCAAATTCCACTGCAATCCAATTCAAGTTCATCGATTAAAACTGTAGTTTATTGTATTTTGTCCTTTGGGCTATGAATATTATTGATCTGTATGTTTGTGGCTGCTCGTTCTCATCAATCTTCCTTTGAGCGACTCGTTCTCATCATTTTCCCCTTGAAATGTTAGAATTGATTACAATTCACATCCCCGTAGACGCCAGCTGCAGTCACCGAGCCGAGTGGAGCATGCGCTGACCTTGAGCTGAGGAAACAGCAGCGAAGTAACAGCAAAGGGTTTGTCCTCGTCTCTCTTTTCTCTCTTCTCTCTCCCTCTCTCCCCGTCTCCATTCTTTCTCTTTCTTCTGGCTTCTCTCTATTTTTTCTCTCCTCTCCCTCTCCTTCCCTTTTTACTTTCCCTGGCGTTTGCCTTCCCTCTCTTGCTTCAAGGCCACACCGCAGAATTTCACGACGCTTACATTGTCGTAACGTATTGCTTTAAAGACCACAGGCAATCGGAAGACCTTTCTTTTGACACCTTTGAATTAATCAATGTAATGCTGTGAGCGGATCCATTTCTGCTGCTGTATTTCTGGGCAATGATGTGTACCCGGCTTGTAAGACAGCGGCCCTCCCTCCCTCCCTAGAGATGCATTGCTTTGGAGGACATCAATTTATTTTACATAGTAATACTAACACTGGGGTCACCTACAGTACTGCCAGCCATGTGTCATTATGTGGGCACATGTGGGTCAGAGCCAGGATTTCTGATTAAGCACTGGATACATTATTCATTACATTGAATCTGACTGGACAGTGAGCTGCATTTCTTCTGTCAGAATTAAGTTAAAAGGTGTATACAACGACACTGACTATGTTGTGGTGGAAGCTCTCCTGGACTCATTTGTCAGTTGTATAATATGGCCATATATTTTTATATCCACCAGAGGGCAATGCTCACCAAAAAAACAAAAACATTAATATGGTCCGGTAACTCATCCTAGTGTACCATTTTATTCACCAAAGGTGACCTGTATTGTCTGAATGAACAATGAATTAATCAACAGTAGATAAGCTATACATATTTTAGAAGCAAATAACAATTTAAGTTATTTATTACAGGCCATACAGTACATTAGCTGTTAAAATGTCAAAGATTTAACCAAATGCATGTTATAGCTGATATATCTCAATTTGGAATGTTAAGATGTCACCTAGTATTGAATATCACCACAATAAAATGTCAGATTTTAAAGGTGTATCTCAAACCCAGTAGTTTTAAAAGTAATAAAAAGGTCCTTGTGTTTTGTGTGATATATTGTCTGGGTACTAGTGTACTATGTTGTGTGATATCTTGAGAGTTTTGTAACACATATGAGAAAAAATCAATTTGATATATGACACATTTGTTGTGCTAAGAAACGTCAACATCAAAACCTATTTTTATGTCTGGCCTACTTCGGTTACCACTAATATCTGTCTGCAATGTACGTATTTTGAATCCATTGAAATGAACTCCAAAAACATTTGGGTGAAATGTCAAGCAATAATAGTAAGAGCATTCATGTCCCTTGTGTTTCCCCTGATGAATAAAGGAAAAGCCAGGCTTCTTTTTGGTGTGCCAGTGATCTAATAGGTAAATGGTGCACTACCCTGCCCGCTAAGGGCAAAACTGCATTCAAAATAATCAAGGGAAAACATTAGCACAGAAGAAAATAATCACACAAGGTTGAAACTATAACAGTTTTTGCAAACAAAGCAACAAAGTGTTGTTTTGTGGGGCCAAGGTGCTCTCCAGCGTCATCAAAAAAAGGACAGAAGTTGTATGTAATTGGCCAAGGTTAGAAACCTCAATAAATCAAAGAGAGCCAAAGCATCAAAGACAAGCAAGCAAAACGACTCAGTCTACTAATGAAACAGTTCAAATATAACCACCAGGCAGCACTGCCTGCTCTACTGTATGTGAATGGACCTTCCAATGTTCAACTTTTGGATAATATCTTTAGGCTTGATATTGTAGTTCTGATGAAGTTTTATTACTGTTTCACATTTTAACAAGCCTTTAGCCTGCATCCTTCAGAAACTCTGCATTGGAAAACAATGACTTCTGAAAAGCCATTCTTCTAAGTATAGAACAATATGAAACCTCCTTGATGTGGTGGCTCAGGCAGCATCCAACCCTAAACCCTAAACCATTGACAGAGATGCTTTACAACACTCGCAACAGAACTGGAGCTATTTTTGTGGGCAGCATGTCTGTGATTCTGTGTTTCTGAAGATCCCTCATGCAGACGTGTGATAGACAGGTATAACTCAAGAGAACTCCCTAAGACAACAGCAAGCTACTACCTGGATCTCAACAGCTTCAGAACTGTCAGATTTGTCACTGAAATAGGGAGAGTGCGAGACGGCATCGGTGAAGGCGTCCTGCGACAGCCGCGCCTCACAGTCAATTCTTTTACACCTCGCCTCTGGTAAAGTGAAAATGAAAGCGACATGGTATTGGAGTGACGTTATTTGCAGTCAATATTACACACAAAAACAACTGTCACCAAAAACGAAGATAACAATTCTGACAGGGAAGCATCTTAGCTTAGACCCCTCGGCTCGGCAGAAACGCAAAGCAAATAAAGCATACACACCTCTAATAACCCCTGAATAAACAAATCACATTTACAAATGGATCCCCTTATTAGACATAGCGTCAGTAGTGCCTCCAGCTCCCAGCGCCCCGCCATTTCACTGGAGCTGAAGGAACAGCTGTCAACAACAGTAACAATTACAATAGATATCAGCCCAAATTAAGCAAATCAATCAACCCACCTCCTCCCCTACTCAGAACAACAAAGAATAAACAATCATTAACATTCTCGAGAGCCAATATGCACGGTTCGTTTTAGGGTGGCTCCGATTTTTCTATATGAGACCTTTGGGGCGAGGAGGAGACGGGGGTTGGTAGTGGGTAGGCACATCTGACTGCGCAGTGCAGCGCCAGCTATCCACTGTAATCTTACGTCTCAGCAGTCCACTACCCCTCAAGGAGCCAACGATACCTTGTCTTTCCCCTGCGATGGCCTCAATTAGTGAAGAATTAAAGTCTCATTCCCTAGATGGGATTCACAGGGGATGGTGAGGCTTAATTACACAAGTTTTCTGCATGCTGTTGGGGAGTGATTGCAAGGCAAGGACCCAAAAAAGAGCTATTTAGAAGAGGCGAGTTTGAAAATCAGCAGGAGATACAGATTAGTTAGTCGACCAACTTCACTGGTGAAGAACCAAAAGATTTTTTCCATTGTGTCAATAGCTTCCTGCTGCCACAGTGAATTTAAAGGCTAAACTTGGTAGTAGTGATGTGTCGTGTGAAAGAGAATCCCACTGTGAGAACACCACTGTCATCTGTGGCAATTCTTCTCTCAATACCACGATGAGAATAGCAACCTTCATTTCACAGTACAATTTATAGATAAGTATAATCACAGATGATATAATGCTCCACAATATATTTATATGGCAAACCATTAAGCACGGTAACACCTTGGTTCGGCAGGTGCAAAATGAGACCATTTGCCAATCAGAGATCTAACAGGCATTCTAAGGGGGTGGCATGTTAATGTGTCTGTTCTCTCCCCTGGAACAAAGAGCAAAGCATCATGGAGCTTTTTATGAAGTCCAAAGAGCCACTTGTGCTCTGGGAGATGGAAGTGCTTGCTATTCTGGCAGCATCCTTGATCACTGAATACCCAAGAGCGTTGGTGGTCACTGCACCCTTCCCCATATGTTATTTATGCCTTCTCCTCCAGAAGGTCAGTCTGGAACACTAAGAGCCACAAGTGCTGAGAGAGGGCAGATACTAGGGGAAGGGGAATGTTGATTTAGACTGTTCCCTTCACAAGGGACGATTCTCATTCATCGCCGACTCCAGTGTTGCAGAAGGTTCACAATTTATTGCTGAGCTTTAATTCATGTCAAAGGCATCTACCCAGAGATAAATCCCAGATTGTGTTTGTGTAAAATGGAGATGCGCGCATGTGAGCGCATACTGTACATGCATACATGTTCTCTGTGCTATGCGTGCATCCTCCGACCTATTCATGGGAAACGACAATGGAAAAAAAAGCCCCATGCGGTTATGCACACATGAGCGTGGTTGTACATCAAAGTCAGCCAAGACTAGCACAGGTCTTAATAGTTGAATTGATGGGACCCGGGTAGAATTGATGGTATTAACTCATTAAATGCAACTCCCATTAACTGTCTGCTCAATTGGGCTTCCCCAACACCTAAATCAGTCAACAATAGCCGGGCTGATAAACACTAAAGTCACTGAGACCGTGACACTTCATCTTGGCAGAAGGACAAGGCAGAATCCTGCTTTCAGCTAAAGCTGACAAATTATATTGCTGCTTTAATGCGTTGCTTCAGAACAGCTCATTGCAGGTGGGTTAAGAGCCGCAACAACCAATGCCCATGACTGAGTTCAACCTCGTTTTTTCCACCGCGCATGTCGAACACCCTCTTCTCCGGGGCGGTGTTGCAGCCCACGTAAAAGCAGTCTGTTGAGCACTCATCAGCTGGATGGCATTTGATCAATGCCGAGGTCCCTTTGTGCTGGCAAACCCATAGAGAGAATGCACTGTTATCAGCTGCTGAGGATCAGACGCAGATAGGGGTGTCTGAAAGGCTGAGATGGCGGGAGGCTTCAGCGACTGGAGGGTGGTGGCGGTGCGAGGGGGGGGCACTGGAGGTCAACACCTTGATACAAGCCGTAACAGCTGTCAGAGGGCCCCCACGAGATAGTGGGAGGGAGATGACAAGCGAGAGAACAGGAAGATCAGAATAACACCATCTATACGAGAGGACACCACTGCATGATGAACCCAATAGCACCCACGTTCATTTAACCTATCTTAATCTTAAGGCTAGCTTAATCCCCCCGCCGCCCTCCTTGATACTGCATTAGAGTGAACCACTCTCTAATGTGCCTGAGTATTTCCTGTAAATCATTTTGGGCCCATAAATCACCCATATGAAAGCATTATATGGTAATGATGATATTCTGTATACTAGGCTGGGGTTCTGTAAAACATTCACAATCATAGCTCTGAGACCAAAGACATCTAATTCTGAATACTGAAAGCATACAGTACCTGTGAGGGGGTTTGCACAAGTAGTAACACAAAACAGAACAAATAGAGATTAAATGTCCTACATATTTTAAATACAGCAATTAAAAGCCATGTGTGGACATTGCATGTGTTAGTGTGTCAGAGCATGATAAATAGCTGTGTTAATCTTTTATCTGACAATGGGAATACAGCTACAGCATAAACACTGCAATGCAGGCATTACAGTATCTGAATTGAGTGTCTGGTCTACATTATACAAACATAGGAACATAACCTTGGCCACAATAAAAAAGAGGATTTGTTTTTGTTTTTAAGTGGTTAAATGGGGTCATCGTAGTCCAATGACTTGTAACACAGTTGTGCTCATAAGTTTGCATACCCTGGTAGACATTTAGATTGATTTTGACTATGTAACTGTTCTTGCAAACAATTTGACTGGTGTGTAGGATAGTGCTCATATGAAGCCATTAATTACCACACAGTTTATTGGCACCTTTTTAGAACATACTTTTAACAGAAATCACCCAAATGGCCCTGATCAAAAGTTTACATACACTTTAATATTACAGACACACAAGGTGACAAACACACAGGTTAAAATTGCAATTATAGGTTGATTTCCCACATCGGTGGCATTTTAAATTGCAATGAGTGTCTGTGTAGAAATAGTCAATGAGTGTGTTAGCTCTCATGTGGATGCACTGAGCAGGCTATATACTGAACCATGGGGAGCAGAAAAGAACTGACAAAAGACCTGCATAATAGGGTACTGGAACTGCATAAAGTTGGACATGGATATAAAAAGATATCCAATTCCTTGTTCATTCACTTATTAAGAAATGGGAGATTCAGGGATGTCTAGATACCAAGCCAAGTTCAGGTAGATCAAGAAAGATTTCAGCCAAAACTGCAAGAATCAATCAAATCTATTTATAACAACAGCAGTTGTCACAAAGTGATTTGACATACAACAGGCCCAAAACCCCCAAGAGCAAGCAATACAAGTGATGCACAGTGGCTAGGAAAATTTCCCTAGTAGTTGGGACCTAGGAAAAAACCTACAGAGGCCAGACTCAAGGGGGTGGCCAGTCCTCCTCTGGCTGTACTGTGTGGGGGATCTGAAGGGGCACAGGCCATTGTATTAAGGTCACATTGTTTATCAGTGTTCAATTATTGTCCAAAAAGGAAGATAGGAATCGGTGGGCTGTGACCATAGTCTTTGTGTAGCATCAAAACATTTCAGTGGTCTTGGGCAGGGAGAACGCAACGCTTTCTGGAGATGTTCAGCTGGAGGCACCAGGTTGAAACGTGATCACCAGCAGCAGTGACTTGGGCACCAGCGGTTTGGATTTGCGTCCTCCTAGGATGAATATGACATCAGAAACATTCGAGTGGGCATACCTTTGGTCTAGTAGCTCCGTACTACTCTGATCCTAAAATGAATATATAATCTGCCTCTCGTCCCCCATCACAAATGAATGAGACTTGAGTGGGGACTGAGAAAAGACAGAAAGACCCAAGTCCCCCGGCACATAATTGTTTGCAGCATAAGATCAGCGGCTGAGACAGGAGGTGACTGGAGATGTAGTCCTGCATAAAGAAAAACCTTGGGCAGGAGCAAACAGGCATGATTCTGGAAGAATTGTTTGGGATCTCACAGGTAACCTTGGGAGACATACAGGCTCCTCTGGAAAAAGACACTGTGGCTGTTTCAAGGAGCATAATACGACGAAACCTTGTGAAAATTGATTGTCATCATGAATGCAGCATGTTATTGTACAATACTGGCAGACAATTTGCATTCTTCTGCATGAAAGCTGCACATGGGACGCACTTGAACATTGCAGCAATGACTCTAAGCACAAGGCAAAGTTGACCCTCCAGTGGTTACAGCGGAAAAAGGTGAAGGTTCTGGAGGCCCATCAAAGTATCCTGACCTTAATATTATCTAGCCACTCTGGGGAGATCTCAAACATGCAAGATGACCAAAGACTTTGCATGACCTGGAGGCATTTTGCCATGACAAATGGGCAGCTACACCACCTGCTAAAATGTGGGGCCTCATAGACAACTATCACAAATGACTGCACACTGTCACAAGGAGGCAATACACCATATTGAGAACAGAGGGTATGCAGACATTTGAACAGGGGTCCTTTCATTATTTTCTTTGTTGCCATGTTTTGTTTTAGGATTTTGCCATTCTGTTATGACCTATATTTGACTATGAATTCCATGAAAAATTACAACTAATTGTCTTGCCTGCTCACTCATGTTGTCTTAAAAAATTGTACATCTATTATCAATTCTCCAGGGGTATGCAAACTTTTTAGAACAGCTGTATGTGTTTTTGGAGTGCTCAATGAACAGACAGTATACTGTGACTGTTAGCAGTTATACCATGACACTTAGTTAATCTGAAACAAATCTGTTATAATTATTTGACTTTAGAATGCCAGCCAAAAGACACACCCAAATATATATTGTTTCTATCAAATCAAATAGAATAATGTTAGATTGTTACGTTGGATGTGGTGTGCTTCGAAATCATTGAAATGCATTATACAAGTATTGGAAAATGCATGAAAGACCATCAGGCAATTACCGTGGAGGCCTATTTCATTTGTCATATATGAGAATATCACAGTTGCATTTATTGATTTTCCTCAGTCTTTCTGTGCAGTTTTGTCAAAGTACCTTCTAATGAGTCCTGTGTGATTCGAGAGGAGTGCTGAGGGACCCATAAGGCAGATATACTATGTTCCTGAGAGTGTCATGTTTTCACTATGGAGTCATAGTTGCTAAAAGCCCAGATTGTTCCAACCGTGGATCGTAATTAATGGGAAGAAAACAAATTTAACATGCCACAATGGCTTTGGAAACTGCTGCAGTTATACAGGCTCTGATGCATCCGCATGGAAACCTGCTCCCTCCCCAAAAACACCCACCCTCCCAGTTTCCCCAATAAAAAAAATAGCTCAATGTGATTGGGTGGGCCATATTTCCAAGTGGGTGGGCACAGGTCTAGCAGGCCCACCCGTGCCTGCTGGGCTGAATACTGGGAATAGGAAAATTATACATATCTCCATATGTGACTCATGCCCCGTGTGGTTTGGCCAGGGGGAGGACGTTATTGAAAAACCATCAAACCTTGACCGTGCAGACTTATAACCACATTGCATGCTGGGAATAGGACAATAATACACAACTAATACTCAAATCCTGCTTTGTACACTGTCTTTAGGTGGCGCGTGAGGATGTCAGGCTTGGTTGTTATGACTTTCCCTCCTCGCCGATACACACAGCTAACTGACCTCTGTGGATACAGATGGGACCAGCCATTCACTCTGTCCTTTATTAATATTTAATGATGGACTAAGAACACTGAACAATATTTCACCTCCGATTGATAAGACAGAGGCCTCCATTAATCTGGCCCAGATGAGACATTCTTGCCCTCAGCCTGACATTAGTCGTATGTCCTAAATGAGGATGGGGTATCTGTTGTATCCAGCTCATGCTCAATTTGTACAATTATTTTCACAGAAAATGTAATTAACAACTTTTTCCAACATTTCTGTTTGTTACATGTAGATACGGAAATCTGATTTAGAGCACTACTTCCAGTAAACCACACAAAATAACTTGAAAATGAAAAATAATTTAATTCACGGAAGGAACCGATTCCGTGGAGAATAAACAACAGAGGACCAGTGAGGAGGGAAGAAAGCCTAATTCCGACGAGTGCGTGACAAACAGAATAATGACACGACGAGCAGAGTGCTTCATTTGATGTGTATTACTCATGTGTCAAAGAAAACAGAAGCATAACAAAAAGCTGCCAGATAAGCTGTATCGTTCCACATTAAAACACATGAAACACACACACACAGATATGCATACTCCCTACAGCTTTAGCTGTTGAAAGAGCTGTGTTTTCTTCCCCAAACATTTGACAGGACAGGCATCAATTTGCACAGCTTGAGGAGAAAAACAAGAGAGACTGGCGCCTTTATTTATTGTGGAGTGAGAAAAAATAGGCAGACTAATGTCGTCCTAGCTCTCAGTGGCCTGGGTTGAATCTGCATGAAGGAGATTGGGGCGACGGGGTGGGAGGGGCGGCGGCGGCAGAGGCTTTGGCGAGAGAGGGATGAAGAAGCGTTTGACTGGCTGTGGCTGGGGCCAGGCCACCGGGTGTCGCCGCTGTGGAGGAGGGCTCTAATTGGAGAGGCTCTCTTTGCATCATGCAGTCGTCCCCAGACGCGCCACTGCGTCCTGCTAAGCACTCTTCCAGCCACGCCCGTACACATAGCCCAGAAAGCAATCTTCGGAAAGCTCTCAACTTAAACACCGACTATCAGTAGAGGAGATGGGAAATGGAAGAAAACACTTTTTCCCTCTCGCTCTCCTGTTCTCGCTCTGTGTATAGATGGGCGCCTTGAGTGGGATCCAGTCAGCAGGGAGGCAGGGTTCATCTGGAGATAGCGACAGCACCGTCCGAGTCGCTGTGTGAGGCTTTGGGACTGGTGGTGCACAGGACCCCGTGGGGCTGGAGGACCTTTCACCCTCCCTGACATTTCCAGACACACTGGTTATTTCCCCCGGTCTTCTACCAACTCCCCACCCATACTGCCCCCCCACTGGCTACACAGCACAATGTAAAAATAGACCATTAATAAAGGCGTGGAAAATGGGTAGCCAGGAGGGCTGTGGGGATTATCTGGCTAACCAGCTGTGGGTGCTCATAATCAATGTGGCTTGATGCACTTTGTGAAATGTTAATGGCCTGGCTGCCTGTGAGCTGCGCAGGAGACTGGAAGTGGCTGACGCTGGGAGATTGACAGGGTTTATCGCCTACCGGGGAGTGCCGATCAGCCACTTGTCCACCGTGTGACACGGCCTGTCAAACAGCTGTTTGTCACAGCAGTGGCACCACCCATAGAGGAGGTAGGGGGCCGACCTCCCGTCACCTTGTTGTGTCCAGGAAGAGCTGGGCAATCCCTGGGTTGTGATAGAAGGAGAACAGGGGTTTCTGGGTGTGTGGTTCAACTCAAAGAGAGTAAAAAGAATATGGATAAGTGCTTTAACCATGAGAGATGAGGTGCTTGCTTATTGACTATGCTACTTATTGAGTTATTGGGATTAGGTAGCTCGTACACACATGTTCCCACATACACACACTGCATGCCCATTTGATTACTTCCGGCACCACAACTGTGTCCTCTCTCCGTGTACTTAGATTTATCCACAACTAATTCATGTTTCCAGCTGGAAAACCATGTTCTGTGATGTATCTCCAAGTTTTCCTCAGTGATCACAGCTTTCTTTCCCACAGAGACCGGGTTGAAATCTAACATAGGTCCCCAAGTCAACACATTTCTGTCGGCAGATGCAATTTCTAATTTGAGTGAAAGCCGCCGTAGTCTCAAGTGTTAAACCATGAAATATATCACAGCAGTCAAACTAGTCCCGGAGGACACCCGCTGTTTTGTCCCGCCCGTACATTTGATTTTTTCTTCTCGATTTTCTTCCTCCACACTGCGACCGCACCACAGACCTTTACAATCCATCAACTCTTCACTTCCATGGTTAGACTGACCTTTCCCCTGCACCTCATCCACTGGAAGGGGCAGCAGCTGAGGCCATCTCTTAGAACAGGGCTGGATTCCACGCATTACCACAGTAGAGGACTGTGGATCCATCTCCGACGCTGCAAGCAGGTGTTCTATAGCTTTCCAGAAATATGGCTCCAGCACTATAATCCCTAATTCAACGACATTCAACGAAGCAAACCTGTTAATAATGAATAATGATGAAACTGGTATATTCACCAGAGATTTAACTGCATTAGAGCAGAGTAGAGCAGTAGAGCATTGGCAATAATAATATTAATGGAAGAGCCTGTGAGATCTGGGATTTCAGCACGGTAAATTCTTAAATCAATAGTCTTTTCATTACCTATCTTGTGTTGACATCGTCTAATTATGATGCATCAGTGTGCCTGGAATGGCGGCCCGGCGGTCTGCTATCTTCATCGCAGATACCTTCGCCTGGTCAAAGCCGCATGATTTGTCAATGTAAAGAAAGTGCATTATGTAACGTCCATTTCATAATTGTGTTGCATTTTACTCTGGCACCCCCACAACCCCCACCCCATCTGCAGCCTTCGTCGCTCGACCTCCACTCGTCTGTGGTGGACCATAAGCATCAATTTGCGAGGCTGTCACACAAATGGTTATTAGGCAGCGCCCCCGACTCTGTCGTCTCATCCCTTAACAATTACAGATAACAAGATGAACATTGGAAATGAAAAGCCATCAGGGTCCCTTTCACTGAGTGTGAGTGTGTGTATCGCCACCCCCCATCTCCACATTAACCTTGGCTTTGTGTTCGCTCATGCCCGCTGTAGCTTTATTGGGTATTATAATCAACCGGACTGGTGGCAGGCAACACAATTTGTGGGTTGTGTAGTAATGTTTTTGGTATTTTTTCAAAACATCCATGTGCTACTGGAGATTTTCCTTTTCAAAGCAACCCCCCCTTATTGGCTTCTGATGCAGCGGCACACTGTACTGTAAGGCGGGCTGTATGTGTGAGCCTGGTTGTAAATGGTACCTGTCTCTCTTAGCAAGCGTATTCATGTTGATAGCCCTAGCACGAAAGTATTATATGCAGCTGAATGTAATAATCCAGTGTAAAGTGTGCACAGGCTGATAATATGATTTTGATAGAGCGCGTCAGCATTATGGCTCTTAAAGTCTGATTTACAGACATGCTGCCCAAACAGCAGACCGCGCGAGGATAAAAGAGAGAATAAAAAAAACGGATAGAGAGAGACGATAAAAGCTTTTACTCTGTCTCCTCATTTAGACGTTGTGGATGGAATCTGATAACCGGGGGGATCTTGTTCCCGTCCCCCAGTTTTAGACTTACAGGAAAACCCAGCACGTTTTGTTTATCACCGCTCTCCCTTCATTAGAAGTCAGACAGATTAGCCTTGACATTCTCACAGATGAGAGGCTAACAAAAGGAGTGTGCAATTACCATACTAATGCACATCAGAAGAGTTTGAAATGGTCTTCACATGTCAGCTTTAAACCCATAAGAGTCCCACCGCTACGGCGGTACCGTCCACCTCTGACTCACCTGCACCACACAGAGATGGGATTACTGGAACACCCGTGGAGCAGCAGATGTAGATGAGTCCATTAAGCGCGAGGACAAAGAGTATGTACACACATAGAAGATCAACATTTCATGTAACATCAAACTAGCAGCAGCTAATGAAGGAGGGCTGCCAGGTTTTTCATGGGAAAGGTTTGATTATCGTTCTCTCACAAGATGGCAGTGTATCACCTTGGTTCCTTCAATATCTAGAGGTGTGCTATCGTTGTCATTTTTTGTTGTCTTTGTGCCTAGATAAAAGAGGCAGCTAAAGTATTAATGAAATCTTCCAGTCTTAAATGCTGTGGTGTAAATATTATTATTTTTTGGCCGTATTGATCAGTAATCATAAATGGGAAATGGTTGCCTAATGCAGGACACTTTCTCCAATACCAGCCTCAAGCACGAGGCCAATAGTCGATGGTTGTGTGTGTGTAATGTGCATGCATATGAATCTTTTTGATTGTGCATGTGTTGTCTGTTGTTTAGTATACATTGCATAGATAATTGCAGATTGCGCCTTTGTGCAAAATATGCAATGGGGACAACATGCAGAAAATCCCTAACTGTATGTTCTACTGTAGCTAGGAAGAAGCAACAAAAAAATATTCAAAGGCTCAACGCATTTCTTAAAAAAAGACTAATCCTCAGCCCATTTCTCATTTTCCCGAATAAGTGGGCATTAAAACCCTTTAGTCAAATGAGTCTATTATTTAGGTCTCTTAAAGATATGCCTGGCCTTTCAACACGTTACTTGGCTTTCCTGTGTGCGTGTGATTCATATTGTTGTCGTCTGGTTTTGATATAATGAGGTGCTGCACACACGGATATACATCAAGCATGGGAATAAGACATTCTCCGGGGAGAGATCAAATACAAGAATCTTGGAGAGTCACCAGTTTCACAGTGGCTAAATGGGGTCTAGCCGTGCTCTGTGAAAATTATCACAAAACCCATCATAATGAATCTTCTAGTTTGTGTGCCAGTGCTCAAAGAGCTAATAAACAGCTTTTCAGAATTAAAACGGGAGCCTCACACTGGCGGGTGCTGAGAGATTACTGATAAACAGAGGCAAACAAAGAGCGTCTAAGGTAGAGTGAGCACCGGCATCAAAGTTATGGTAGATGCAGTTTCATCACGGGATGTGAGCGGATCTATTCCTACATATCTGGCTCCAGATGTTTGGCTTCCAGTCTGCTTTAATGAGCATCTGAGCCCAGGCTCCCTCTCGACAACCTCTAAACAGCACATCACCTCAGCCCCGGTCAGGTGCAATCAATCTGTAACCAGGCCACTCACAGGCAAAAATATCGACCTTCCTCTGTCACATTTTCCAGATGGATTCTGGGTCTTTTTTTGGGTTAGCCCCTAAATATGTGAGCTGATAGGCTTGAGACTTTAGGATGTATTGTATTGATTTATCATTAAAGGGCCAAAGATTACCTGGGCCCTAAACCCCAAGCAGAGAAACTCAGAGATTGACCCAAATCCACAGGTTTTTGTTTTTATCTATGTTTTGAAGACCTTCAACCAACCCCACATTGCCATTTCCTTTAGGCGTAAAAAGTTTTTGCCCAAAAGGTGCCTCCTACCTCTTGTGTCAGAAGTGCTTGAACTAGCACAGCTCCCCTCTCCTGCTCCCTCAACATGTGTGAATACAAATATCGTTTGAATGGTTTCCTGGCTTTAGGCCAGCAGATGTCAGTTGTTAAGCGAGCTTATTACTTTCTTTTACAACTTTTGTAGCCCAACCCATCTACGTACAGTGCAATATTTGTTACACATTGCATCAATTCGCAGTTAAGATCCTGCCCATTTTACAAGAAATTTTCAGATATACGTTATGTAGTATTTTGGTTTCGTTTTAAGTTGATTATGCTGTTGTTTAATGCTTTAGTATGCATCCTGATTTAGGCACCAAAATCCAAGAAAAGTTATATATTCATGTGATTAAACAATTAGACATTTTTTACATTGGCCAAGTAGAACTTGGGGTTTGGTTACAAAATAAGCTAGCACTTAAGGCTCTCATACCATTGTTGGGTTTGTCATGGAAATGGGATCGCATGTGTAGAATATAAATGCAAAGAAGTAAATATGAATCTACAGAGAAATCTGTCTAAATGTTTAAAATATAAGTCATACTATACACCCTGAATCCATTAATTAACCAGAGTTATATCATATCCATAATCACTCAAGAGTTTAACTTTCACTTTGTTCACTATGGTCAATGTACCCTATACCCAAGTATAAGTTAGAAAAGTGTTTTCCATATCCACCAAAAAATTCTCATCAGGCTGATTTGCACTAAATTGTTTACATCCAATTTACCAAGATTTTCTTAATTTACCAAAATAATCCATCCAGTGGACAGGTGTGGAATGTCAAAAAGCTGATTAAACAGCATGATCATTACAGAGGCAGACCTTATGCCTTGGACGATAGAAATATGCAGTTTTGTCAAACAACAAAATGACTAAGACTTATCACTTGTTGACGGACTGCAGAGATGTTCACCAGAGCTCTTGCCAATTTACTGTAATGTTATATTCGATGAATAAGTCACTTCCAAAATTGTTTTAAAATATTTGACATTAAAGTCCAACCAGCCTCACAACCACATACCACATGTAATCAGTTGCAAAAGAATTTCACACACTTGTCAGAAACCATCTCATGAAGTTCATTTGTGTGCTTTTCATCCTCACCAGGTTTAATGCTGACTGTAGCCAGGCTTCAGGAGTCAAACGCTTACCTTCGATGGACAATGATACACTGGACAAATGTATCTTCTTCTGTGAGTTCTGCACTATATTGGGCAGTAATTCTGTGAAACCTTTGACAGTACTGAATGTAAGGTTTATTTTTCTTTTCAGAATACAACATGTCCCTGTATGAAGGGGTGCTGAATGTTCTAAACCTACCCCAGATACTCCTAAATAAATTTGACCCGCACCTTTTTGAGAAATGAAAATGATTTATTGATTCAAACCCAGTATCTCCCATCCACTTCCATTCTCATGCCCATGGTTTGGTTCATAGATTGCTTGTTGCTTTACTACAGTGGTAAAATCCTCCAGTCTCAGGTCCCTTGGGTTCTAATGATACCAGGTTTATTATACCAGGTGGCCTAGTGCACCAGCTTTATAACATACTCATAAGGGATAGTTGATTGGTCAAGCGAGAAGAGGCAGGATTAACAATATTGCACTGACTCCACGCCGAAGAGAAAGATCAGCCTGTCAGGAAAAGAGCTATCCCCCTCTGGATTGTTTGCATCAGCCTATAAGACACTGAGCACCTCTGCCAATGTGTCCGCAAGTTTGATTCATCTGTTTCTGAGCTGCTATTGCATCTGATCAAGCTCTGACATTATTATGTATTTATTCCATGTTACTAATTTCATTGTGTATATTTTATTTAAGTTTTTATAGATTTCTGTATTTTTTTCATCACCTTTTCAATACGGCATATTTTGGAATAAGTTGCCCATAATTAAGCATTTCACTGTGAATCTATGCTTGGTTGTGAAAAACGTGTCAAAAAGCTATTTAATTTACTTTGATGAATTTGATCTGGCTGCCAGGAATGGAGTCCACCCATTGTAAATGTAAATATTTTTCACAAAACATGATTTACCCATGATTATGCACATAAGGTTCTGGTCAACATTATTGGCATCGCTTAATTTTAGGTTCATCATGTACAATATCCTCTGATAAAAAGGTGTGTATTGAAATAGCTTTGGTATGTACACTCATAGATTTGATAGAGAACAGCACAGTATAAAACAATAACAATTAAAAAAAGTGAGGAACCTGTATAAAAATTGAAAAATTGCCATGACATGATTATTGGGACCATCTTGAAGAAGTCAAAACAGATAGCAAAGACCAATGTTGTCATTGCTGTGAAATAAGACTCACCTGTGATCAATTATCAGTGATCGCATGGCTTGAATTACCAATGAATGCTGGCTTAATGCTTGAAAATGTTAGTCCCTGTTCCTTTTTTTACAATGGTTAAGACAAAAAAACTGCCTGCGAGCATCAGAAATGCTATAATCACCAAACGGTGCTAAAGGGTGCTAAAGATGTTATTATGAAGTTTGCTGTTCATGGAACTGTCAAGAACCTTGCGGAACATGGCGGTATGTATAAAAAATAAAAAACACCATGTAAAACATCCACAGAGCTTAAGGCTGACCTGGAACAATCTGGAGTGATGGTTCATGATTCTGTAAGTGTGTGTGTGGACCAAGTTAGACCCTTCTTGATGTAGATACCGAGAAACATGGAGCATGTTCTCTTCTCTGCATCCTGTAGTCCACAATCAGCTTCCTTCGTTGTTGGTGATCAAACCAACCATCAAACCCACCACACAGTCACAAGTGTACAGGGAGTACGTTTTACATTTTAGTTATTTAACAGGCACTCTTATCCAGAGCAACTTACAGTAAATACAAGGACATACTGTACCCCTGGAGCAACTTAGGATAAAGACATTTGGCAAAGTCCGAAATCGAACAGGCAACTTGCCGATTACAAGTCGGACTCCGTAACCACTCAGCCATCTGACGCACTACCATACAGGAGTGGGCTAATTATGGCCTCTGTGTTCAGGGTCAGTGTGTCGGAGGTGTTCATGTTATGATGTGGGGCATGACCAGTCTTTCCAAGCACTTTAGGGGTATTGGTGTGAGTCCAACAGGTCCGTTGTCATTTAGGCAGTTTACCTTGGAATTCTTGGGGATGGGAACTATTGTTGCACCCTTGGAGCAGACTGGGATTACAAACAGTGAAAGTTAGAAGTTATAAATGTCTGTGAATGTTCCCACTAGTTGGATGGTCAGTGCATGCCTTGATAATGTAAGCAGTAACTTGTTTAAAGGTTCCATTGAAAGGTTCTGGGGACTGATTACTACTAAGCGCGGATGAGGGGGGGTTATTGTACAGACAGACCATGATATACTTACAACATCTGTGAACTGTGAACATACTGCTCCGATTAAATATTAAAAAAAGGATTGACATTGATTTAAATTATTCCATCGTTTCCATGGTCTAGTGGTAATGTTACATTTGTGTCAAGGTGTAAGGTATTGCATTTGACTGCACTTGAAACCCCGGTTTAAATCCACCCTCCAACTTTTTCGTTTATCTCCCTCAGGAATATTTATCCACTCTGCTGCTATTAGCTGTCACCCAGCTACAACTGTTCACTATGTTATTCCATAGTGAATAGTTTCATACTTAATACATGTATGACATGACCCTTCTATGTACCTGGACTGTATTTACAAATAGATGTGAAATGGTGGTAATATATATAATTTGCATTCCTGAAATTATATAAGTTCAGTAATACAATCAAGGGCATAGAAACAGGGAGGGATGGGGGAAAATGTACCCCCAATGTTACAGACTGGCAATATGGTCCCACCCAATAATAAGAACAATTTGTGAAAAATGTATGGTGTGTCCCCCCCAATATCAGATTTGTTCTTACGCCCTTGAATACAATACTGTAATGTAAAATATATAATCGGAGACAGGCGCATGATATAACTCACAAATGTACTTTACTTGCTTAATCCTGAAACAATGGTCTCAAAATAGAGGTAGTATATAACAGAAACTCTCCGCAGCATCAGGCAAAATCCTTTGAGAAAATAAGTTCAGAAATACAGCAGCACAGACTATGGTGCATAAACTTAGCTATTTCCAAAGAAACAACATAAACTGAGCCCAGTATAATAACCCACTGTCAATACAGGTACATGGGAAACTTACATATCCTCCTTGATTAGTCCATCATCTCCTGGTGCGCATACTAATGAGGAATTAGAATCAAAACTCAGGAGAGGTGGAACACCACACCGGGAGCGGCTATGACAAATACCATTTGTTTAAAGGTATACTAGTAGACAAGACTTTTAAACACACAGTTTTCTGCATTGTAAACAAGTGATTTCCCACTACACCATCACAACTTTAAGATTATGAAATTACTTAAAACATACCTAGAATTTTAGCTTCAACTTCAAAATTTATATAGAAATATGTTCAGCAAGTAATCCAAAACGTCTGACATATATTGAAATGTCATTGATTATAAAATGGCATGACATCCCCAAGACAAAATAATACTAAACCCTCCCCAAGACTAAAAATTTAAAAGTGATGACCCTCCCCCATTTTGCTCTATGTCTCCTCATTTTTAATTCTGATTACATCCTTAGCTGTTTTGGGAGGTCAGCATTGCTTGATGTCTCACAGATTGCTTTTCTTATTTTGTTCTTTTTGTTTGTAAGCCCCGCCACATTCAACGGGCATCGGAGCCGATGTAGTAGGACACCTTCTTGCTGTATTGTTTCTACCTTGCTTTATAATTAGCCTAAAGTCATATTTGGCTTGTGGATACACTTCTCATTGTTTCTGTGTGGTCATTTTTGCATTTACCCATTCATAAATAGACTTTGGGCCCTATCTTACACCCAGCACAATTGACTTTTTACACAAATGCATGTATCATTCCTATCTTGCAATCGACGCATATGGGACTTTTCCCTCCACAGACACGCGTCGGTAAATTAGGGAATGAATTTGCGTTTGTTGGGCGGTTCAGCGAAAAGAAGAGGCGTGTTCCGGCGCAAACGTTCCCTGGTGCTATCTTGCAGTTCCCGAAAACAATTCCGCCACTGACCAGGAAAAACCTGGTTAAAAGTCAGTGGCGTGTTATTCATATGATATTTTAAGGGCACATGCTTAACCATAATGTAGCGTGTGCACAACGCGCATACACTTTGCTCCTCTCATCTACACAAATGCAGCAGTTCTTCATTATTGAAATACGTAATTAGAAGGAAAAATATTACCACACGAGGGAAGTCATTGTGGTGTCCGAATATGTGAAAAAAATAGGTATTCATCTAGTTTACACATTTACTCAAATTATTCAGAATTAATTATTTGCACTGATATACATCAACCTCAAGGGAATCCATTCAATCAACATACAAGTCATTTGCAATGCTAATAGTAAAATCACCCCTGTCTTTGCGAATTACGACTCATTTATGGCAACTTTGAAGGCTGTGAAGGGGACAACGGCTATCCGGTAAAGTCATGGTTAATGATGACTCAATTTAGGATGCCAGCAAGTGTGCAAAATGCTGTTTAATCAAAAACACACACAAACACGCAGTGTAGCCTTATTGAACGAACATTTGGCACACTGAAAATGCGCGTCAGGTGTTTGGATAGAACAGGTACACTACTAAAGTCGCAGCATTCTTTGTGGCTTGTTGTGTTTTACGCAACATTTCCATGAATCATGGATGTGTTGATGACATTAATTAGGAAATATTAGAGGACTTCAGGAGACGTGATGTTGAAATGCATGTGCCGTTGCAACTTAACCCAAATGCCCAGAAATACAGAACGGGAGAGGAAAGCTTATTTGACAGAAGAGTAATCTCAGTCTAATGTTGGACTACATTGCAAAAATATCACCATGCATTCATAACCTTGTGATTTAGTGAGAGTGAGTCCAAAACATCGGAAAGTAGGCTATGTCTTGTGACATTTCTGTATTTACATTTTGTAAAAAGAAAAACCAATAGCAATCCGCCGTTATTATAGCAATCCGCCATGGATAAAGCCCGTCTGCTCTTAAAGGGAATGTGAGATGACGCTCTGATTGGTTTATTGCACATTACGCCCAAACCACATGTGACTAATGATTTGGACTGCATTTATATATGCGTTGGGCACAGTCTTGTCTGCAAATGAAAAGTCATAAATACGTGTGGACTTTATGTATGCAGGTGCTGGCCTTTATTGGGTTTTCACAACCGATCAGACAATAATTTGCTTATAACAAGCAATTCTGAATGACAGCGGGAGAAAGAGAGAATTTCTGCTACTAGGCTGGCTATGATATGGCTGTAATATACATTTGTATTATGTGTCATTTCTACGAGTGTATGTGTTAGGGAGTCAGTTCTTCACTCTGTCCAAGGGGAGGAGGTAAAGGGCTATGGAAAATCCAGGGTAGGTAATTTAAGAGCCAGAAGAACAGTTTAAGATGTACAGGTTGATAGATAGTGAAGCAAACATAGAATATTTTCCTCAGAGACATCAGTTTCTACACCCATAGATGTCCACAGCAAGAATACAACATAGTGCATTTGTAATTATCACTCAAGATGCCTGTTAAGTTGTTGGGATACAAGACTGATACAAGAACAAACACTGCAGGATGAGAGAAATGTACCTAGCAGTAAATCAAGCTGACTTTGCGCAGGATCTCAGGTGAGTGAATGATAAGTATTACTCTGTGTTGCAAGCGATTCCGGGTATATCTCTAGTTTTCAGCTACATGTACATATTTGATATCTTTCTAAAATCGTTGGCCAGGTGATCACATTGCTAGCCATGCAATGGCATATAATGGCTGTAATGTTCACAAGCTGGCTGCCACCAGTATCATGACACACTACGGTCCCTAGTTTTAATAGCTGCTGTACTACAGCTATTGCTTCGTCATGAAGACATGTTTTTGTCGCTCTATGTATATATTTATGCAGGTTTTTAAAAAGTTTATAAGTTTGAAGTGAGAGCAATTGTCCGCCATGTTTTTTATTTTGGCCAGCTCCTCAAATTTGGTGTAGTAATATTAGGGAACAAGTGCGGATATCAGGCAATCCAATTTTAGCCAGTCAAATTGCAGATATTTTGTTCTCTCTCCTTTTCTTTTGTTCTCTCTTTTTTTATTATTAATATTTTTTTTCTCTTTGGTGTACAATAAATTGGTTTGTAATGATACTTTTTGAGGGTTATAAATGAGAATAATGAAGTACTTGTATTTGTTCTTTTCTTTGAGATTCTTCAGACTGAATGGATAAGAATATAGGATAGGCATGTATAAGCTTTTGCTTCAACCTAAGCCTTTTAAGTCAATATTCCTTGTTTGAGTGAACATTGTGATAAGTTTAAAATTACAGTTTACTTATGACTGGATAAATAAACAAACAAATAAACAAAATATCTCAGAAACTGTTTTATAAGTGACTTTAAACACGGCATGGTTGTTGTTGCTATACAGGCTTGTTTAAGTACAT
The DNA here is from genome assembly GCA_016801145.1 of Umbra pygmaea. NCBI lineage: Eukaryota > Metazoa > Chordata > Actinopteri > Esociformes > Umbridae > Umbra > Umbra pygmaea. The sequence goes on from JACXGM010000098.1 coordinate 76,244, forward strand.
ATTTCAGATAATGCTGATCAACAGGGACAACCCGCACAACCATCGCTAGAGTTTACAGAGAATGGTTCGAAAAATATGAATTACAATATGAAATGCAGTGCAACTATATTACAAATCAATTTTTGTGGCCCTATCAACAGAGGCAGCTAAAATAAACCTTAGCATAAACATACAGTATACAGTGGCAATACAGCTAGCTGGGAGGTACTAATGTTACACAATACTTACTTTTAACATAAGGGTAGCTAAGATAGAAAAAAACACTGATGGCTAAACACTGATAGCTAGCAAGATAAAGATTAGACTTTATGATATTGAAGATTAGATAACTATCAAGTCTAAACATTCAAGAACACACAGTTGTCTGAGTTTTTTCCTCTTCCTCCTTTCTTATCCCCTGTGGATCTGTCATGAGATTCACTGATCTGTCATTGTTTGTTACTGAGATTTCTTGCTCTAGCATGCATCTTGCATTTCAATGTTTACTTGCATTGCAACAGCTAACTCGCCCCAACTACCTCCTGTCAGGTACAGGGACAAGCACGGCCCACGAGAAAGGGAGAGAGTGGGTGCTTAATATATTTATTTTGGGTTTCCGGCAACCATACCAGAGAAGCCATCAAGTTGACAAATTGCCCATCCTCTGCTACAGTCAAGTGCAGTCGAGGCTAGAGCGCGACTTGCAAGAAAGGGAGAGTGGGCGCATTGACGGGCCATGCCCATTTGCATTTTGGCTTTTCACTTGGTGTTTTGTTTGCTGGTCACTTGTGGGTGTGTATATTTAGCTGTTTCAAAAAAAGTTTGTTGTTTTGGTATCAACGTAGGAAGTTTATATTGACTAGTTCAATACAGTTTTTCTTTATGAACTTTTCAAAGGGATATTGGCACCCAAGGTGACTGGCTTGTCCTCCTGTGCCAAAAGCTGGCCCTGAATGATGCCATTGTGTTATCAGTCTTTGGCCTGTTGTGTGTGCAGACCAACCCATGTAATGATGATAGGAACTCTTTTATTAAAGTTGCAAGTCATTAGACAATAGAAATACAAAAATATCTTTAATTATATACTGTAGGTCTACTGCACAGCTCTGACAGCTTGGTGGCCTATTTGCATATTCTATGCCCCTCCTTTATCTCCTTGGCTCCCTTGCACATATGGCAGTTAGACATTATTGCAGAAACATAGTTTTTTTCTTGGACCCAACCAAACACTCAAAAATGGCTGTCCAGCTAGTAACTGTGAACAGTCTAATAATGCAGTGTAAAACCTAGATGGCTTGATCCACATTTGTGGAGGAAACATTTAAATATATATAGTACATGAATCCTGCCACTGTTAGCCAGCTAAATTCTGTAGCTATAACTTGGTTCTGTAGCTATAACTATAGCTTGGTTAGCTAGAGGGATAAAGTTGTTATCACTAAATTAAGGTTGACAGATAATTTAATTGAATTAAGACATGTATAATTACTGCATATCAAACATTGATTACTATACCTTCTAAATATCATTAAAGAATGTTGCTTTACAATGGGCAGTGAAATAAATTGCAGCGCATGAGGTAAAGAATAAACAAACACACTATATATGTTTTGATGTTGTTATTTAACACAACATGTAACGTTTGACAGACAGTGCAGGGTGGATTAATCAGATCAAACCTTAGATTTAATAACTGGTTGACCCCACCTACAGTATGATAGCAAGCTGTCTCCTGCACCATAATTAACATGTTGGTGTGCTGTGTCTTCTCCAGACATAGTGTTATGTGTTTCTTCCGAACAACTCAACTTTCGTTTCATCTATCCATAGAATATTTTGGCATTAGCACTTTGGAACATCCAGGCACTCTGTTGCAAACTTCACACATGCAGCAATGGTTTTTTTTGGACAGAAGTGTCTTTCACAGTGGTGTCCTCCCAATAATTATTTTCTTGATTTGTGTTTTACGTATCATAGGCTGGCCAATATAGATGTTTGCATGTTCCAGATATCTGTGTAAAGCCCAAATCACACCGAATCCGCTAGTTGCGTTGCATATGCATAGTTTTGATGCAAAGCCCTTTGCCTCATTTACGCATTGTCTACTGTTTCACAGCGCATGTAAAAATGGAGGAGAATCTTATAAGCGCGGTTGCCGGGTATCCTGCCATTTTTGATATAACAGCAGATGTCTACAGAGACATCAATCGAAAACAATATGCTTGGAAGAGGAATTCGAAAGACATTGAATTAGCAGGTCAGTAACTATAAGTGTTGGCTATACCAAATTTTTCACCGTTTTGAAAAGCTAGCAAGTGTTAGCTAGACACAACATCCGGTTTGATTAACGCATTGGTTTTAGCGCACGAGTAGGAAAAATCCAATGCATGCAACACCCCGAACGCACTGCAGCCGCAATCCAACGCATTCCGAATTGCGTCTTGCATCACTGGCGGACTCCTTCATTGGAAATGACTGGACTTCCGTTGTTACGCATATGCAATGACGGATTCTGTGTGATTTGGGCTTTAGTCTTTATTTTTAACGTCACTGAGCATTCTGCGCTGTGTTCTTTCAGTCATCTTTGCAAGACAGCAACATCTACAGATAGGAGCAACAGTGCTGAACTTTCTACAATTATAGACAAATTGTCCTACCGTGGATTTAGGTCAAGGTTTTTAGAAACACAACATGTTTTTATTGTTTCCCTATTTTCTTTAGTCAGCTCATGTACAGGATGATTATGTTCACCAACTATACTTCCGCAGTTTAATTTACAAACACCCGATCTGCACACAAAGAGTTGCTGGAGAGCGATGTGGCAAGGTAGATAATCTGATTTATCTATGCTAATTTTGCAGCCTTCATGGTGGAGGTCCAGGCATTCGGAGAAGCCATAGTCAGGCACAAGAGACACTTTCGTAACCCTTTCCAGATTCATGCAATTAACAAAAATCTTAATCTTATGTATTCTGGGATCTCTTTTGTATTGTTCACATTATGCCGTGCTTCTTGTATATAGCAAACTCCAAGTTTATTAGAGTTTTTTCAAAAGCAGGGCAGCTCTAACCAGCACCTCCATTCTCATTATATGGTTTGTATCCATGTTAGCTGACTTCTGATTCCAATAAAGTTTTGGATAATTCTGTAGCCTAGGGATTCCACCCTGCACTTGGAATGTTCAAATTATCAATTCAATATCAGATAAATATACAATGGGTGTTATTAGATTCAGCAGAAATTGTTTTATTCATTGTTAAGACTTAGCTGAATATCAGTTCAAATTTAATTCCCAAATGTAGGCAGAAATCAAGTATATCTTGCTGTAGATGGGAAGTCTGAGAAGTGGTATGGATGCAATGCACATTCATGCATGTATTAGAAATAAGCATAATTTCCATATGTTTGATGCTGACTTTGTGGCTCGCTAGCTATGCTTTCTGGATGCAAGCAGAATGCATATAAAATGTTTTTAGTTTAGTTTGCGAGGGCTAACAGAAAATAAGACCAATGTTATTAATCAAGAGGTCGTCTGGAATTTATATCATACTGTAGTGCCCTGAGCGAATATGGAATGTTATCACAATAGAACTCAAAAGTGATTTGAAGTTCTACACATTCTATTTCTTTTTATTGTTCTATTGTCAAGTTCATATGTTCTAATGTTGAAAATGTAAGTACTGATTTAATTTGGATGTTGTGTTGAATACAGAATGACATTGCTGATATTCATATTGTCTAGCATGAAAAGTCATATCACACTATCTACTCTAAAAGTGTGATATATTAACAACCCTGTTCGTAGGTCTAAACTTGATCACATAATGTTGTACTTTTGGGCTTCTTGATCACTCACTGGATTTGTTGTCACCACCACACCACTATTTTGGAAGAATATACTCTATTTCTTGTAATTCATATCAACCATTTCCCACCATCATTGCAGACATGCAAATTATACTGTCAATATATTCCCTACAAATGAGTTGTGCACATTTGTCACACAGCCAGAGAAATGGGGCAATGACCTCTGCTGTCTGTCAAACTATATACTGGAGTTCATCTGTCGGTTATATAGCTGGTCAGAATAGTCTAGTCTTATTGTGCTAAAAACAGATATTGTATTCAGAGGTATAAATTAAATGTCAGAGTTCATTTCACACTTGCAATGAGTTTCGGAATCATTTTAAAAACATATTTATCATGTGTTTTTTGTAAATGAACAATGTCTTATAAGCACCTTTTATTTAGATTTTTATCGTTGTAGGTAAAAAACTATTTTGTTCTCCACCTACATAAAACCACACACAATACCTGTCATTTTGCCAAAAAGAAAGCATACATTGTTTTAAAGAAGCTCCACAAAGAATATTGACACACTCATTAAAGATGTGCTCATTAAACCACACACCTGGTGAAAGCGTGAAGATAGATGTATCACAATGTTCCATCTCGCTCCCCTGTCTTCAGATCATAATCGCACACCCGGCATAAACTATAGTCTGGGTCCCGGTCGACACTACTGGCTGGCCTGGCAATGCTCCCTTAGCAAAACGGGGCATGATTATTCACACTGAATACCATTTGTTATGTTTATGGGAGAAACAAAACTGGGGCAGCAGAAAATGCTAGGTGAATACCGGCTTTGCCACCCTTTATTGCCTGTCCTGAATGACATGTTTTATTCACTTAATAAATCATAAACCAAATACATTTCAGTAAAAATACACTTACTTTGTTACATCTGTGACCTGACCACGGTATGTTGATTTTGTTGAAAAAGTGACAATAATTATTGCAAAAATATATAGTGTAAGTGTCGTGGTTGAATATAATTGTAGGCAGGAGGCAGGTGCTTATCTCCCTGAGAGTGACTTTTTTTAAACTTAAAGACGCTGGTAGTAGTAATCACATAACAAATGCCAGATGCTTGTCTTCTCAAATACAGATGGGGTTTATAACAAAACACATTAATAGTACTGACTACAAAATAACAAACGCCAAAGGCTTGTCTTCTCAATTACAGATGGGGTTTATAACAAAACACACTAATAGTAGTGACTACAACACAACTAAATGATATAAGCTTGATTCTCAAATCCAATGGGTAGACACCAAACTCCAAATCTAGACTCTAGACTTGTACTTGTACTCCAAATCTAGACTCTAGACTTTACACGTGTAACACTCGTAATGAAGAATCATGTATCTTGACACCTGATAGGAATACAATGACAAAGAAGAACAAGTAAACTGTGGTAGACTATGTATAGACACTAATGACGAAAGGGGAACCAGGTGTGAGTAATGGAGACAAGACCAACAAGAATAGGAAGTCCATATATGGAGCCGAGTATTAATAAAGATTGTCCGGGAAAATGGGAATCCAGGATTGGAGTGAGAACACAATTGACAGCACCGGGACACATGGGAAAATCATGACAGTACCCCCCCTCCAAGGAGTGGCTCCAGCCACTTCAAACAACAGACGGGGGAAGGGCAGGGGGAACCTGGGGAGGAACCACCAGCAGGGGGGCAGGGAATCTCGCACCAAAGCAGGGGGCAGGGCAGCAGCTACCAGTTTGATCCGCAGAACGGCAGACATCAGAGATCAAGCCACAGGTGCCGGTGGCAGAGCAGCTGGCGCCGGTGGGGAGCAGCAGGCACCAGTGGGGAGCAGCTGGAGACGCTGTTGGCAAAGCAGCAGGAGACACTAGTGGCGGAGCAGCAGAAGACACTGGTGGCGAAGCAGCAGGAAACACTAGTGGCAGAGCAGCAGGAGACACTGGTGGCAGAGCAGCAGGAGACACTGGTAGGTTAGTAGCAGGAGACACTGGTGGCGAAGCAGCAGGATAAACTGGTGGCAAAGCAGCAGGAGACACTGGTGGCAGAGCAGCAGGAGACACTCTCTATGTCCTCCTCCTCCAGTTCCTCTTCTGGCTCTATTGGAAGATGGTCGAACATAGCCCGGAGCATGCTGGTGAAGTCATCATATGATTCCATAATCAGGCTCCCTCCCTCACAGAGGGACCTGCGTAAACTCCAGAACCTGGCCTGACAAGACATTGATGGTCACTGGCACCTTGTCCCTCCCTGACTGAGTACTCCCCTTAGACTGGTGGAAGGAGTCATCCATTAGTTGAAAATAATCAGTGTGGTCCCCTTTAACAACTCTGTGGGGAGTGAGCACGGTTTCCTGACCAGCCTGGGTGTGGATCCATTCGAAGCCAAGTTGAGATGTGACTGATGTCGTTTGTGCCTCCGGTCTCCTGTGGCTTCTGTGTCATTCATTGAGAATGCTGCCTCCTTGGTTGTTTATTCTATCATGGTTTAATATAATTGTAGGCCGGAGAAAGGTGCATATCTCCATGAGAGCGACTTTATTTAAATTCGAAGAGAAACTGGTAGTGGTAATCAAAGGCGTAGGAGCAAGTTTGATATTGGGGGGGATACACCATATATTTTTTACAAATTGTTCATAGTTTTGGTGGGGACCACATTGCTGACCTCATATATTCAGGGGGACATCCCCCCATCCCCCCTTTGCTAATCCTCTCAGCATCCTA
>JACXGM010000098.1:82888-98649 GCA_016801145.1 Umbra pygmaea
CGCTGCTGATCGTAAGGCCCTTCAGAGGGTGGTGAAGTCAGCGGAGCGCATCATTGGCTGCTGCCTCCCCTCCGTGCAAGGCATCTACCATAAGCGATGCCTTAGGAAAACAAAGAACATTCTCAAAGACCACAGCCACCCAGGCCGTGAACTTTTCTCACTACTGCCATCTGGTAGACGTTACCGGAGCATCAAGGCACAGACCACCATACTTAAAAACTGTTTCTTCCCCCAGGCCATTCGGCTGCTCAACATGGAACACAGACACTGATTGCAAATCGTCTGTTGAGCACTAACGCTCTTTGGTCACTTTATGCTCTCTACATCTGATGTAGCAGAATTCAAATGCACCTTTAAAAGAAATTTTCCATGCCAAATCTATAATATTTACTACTTCTACTGTTTCCAGATCACTGCTCAGTACATAGCGTTTTATTATTACTATTGTCATTATTATTTTAAATATTCTTTATATTGTTGTAATTCTTTTTTTTAAGCCCACTGCATAGATGCGCCGTGCCATGTCAAAAGAATTTCTCTGCATAGAATGATGTATGTTATTCGATGCATATGATAAATAAACAACTTTGACTAATCACAAAACAACAAGCACAGGGACACAGGTGAAAACCATGACAGTAAGCCCCCAAGGGTAACTGCCCCCCCCCTCCCTATTTCACATAATGCTCACAACATGTCTCCAAGTTTATTCCCCAACACTTTCCCTGACTGGCAGTGATCTTGCTTAACTAAAATTTCACAATTTTCAAAGATATTCCCACAAAATGATTTTGAGGTAAAATGATTTTTAAAAAATCATGTATTGAAAAAGTTATAGATATATTTCAATTAAGTTGATTTATATCTTTGTTTTAATGCACAATTAGGAAAGCCTTAAGATAAAGAATCCACTGGTCTAGAGAGGGAAAATGTGATAATTTTTCATTAAAGTAGTAACTTTGATTTCTTGTTACCCCAACTTACCCTAAATGTTTATATTAGTTGGCAGTGGGCTTCTATTAACATTGAAAAACTTTAAAATCTGTTCGAAAAATATAATTTTCTACCATAAATCAAGACCTTTGCTATTTCCTAATTTGTATGATGGGAAATTAAGTGTCTTGAAATCATTAGGTATGCTTTAATATCCTTAAAATATAGATTCCTAGATTTCATGTGAGACTACAGTTGATGTGCTCTTACAGTGCGAACTCCACATTCGTTCTCATGGGGCTTTTTACATGGAAATGCCCTCCAGTAAAAAGTTACTGTCCAGTAACTGTGAACTGATTAAAAATGCACACTAATCTCAGACGAACCTAGATGGAAACCGATGGTGCTTGACGTTCGTGGGATAAACAAGAGAAAACATTGCAGTCTACTTGAATCAACCTCCAAACAGCTACAGCACAATAACATCACACACTGTATATTTCACTTGAGCACTAGCGAGAGGTCTGTCGCATGGAATTTTGCTTTGTACTGTGCTTTGAACATGTTAAACAGCGGCAGCCGTAGGGAAACGCAAATCGTGTAAACAGGGCACTCCGGTGTCTGAACAGGCACTACTGCAACCCAATAACAGGAGATTTGACAGCCACACGGTCCCTCTGCAACTCTAATTGTGAGCAACATGGTTGCAGAGCAGTGGAAGGTCGTTCATCCAGCCTTACTCAATCTAAAAGAAACACAAACACATTTTCCCTCTTTATTAGCTTTAAAGAAATGAGTAACTACTACATAAAACATTTAATATCCATTAAGCAGAATAGTATTTTCATCTGAGAGGGCACAGTAGTTACAGAAACAGATACATGAAAAACATGATCTTAAGACGGCCCGATGGTGGCTAATTGAATCAGTGTTCGCGTTAATTTGCCACAGTAGGTTATTCATACAAAAAATAAAAATGAATTAAGTATTAAAATTACAGTGTGATCAAAGTGGATGACCTATTTTCTCTTGACTAATTCAACCCCCCTCCCGCAAACTGCCCTCAAGGGAAAACAACTCTGGAAAGAAATGGCCCTCTTGGGAGGTACTATGACAACTAAAAGCCATAAAAAGTTATCAGTGGAGTTTGACAAAAAACAAGACTGGCACAGGTAAAGAGATCTTATCTTTAACATTGTGCCGATCATCAAACATTAACACAGTTGTTGGTTGCCAAAGCATAAAGCCTGTGTTTAGAGAATGCACATGATGAAAAGCTCTGAAATTTATTTGACAAGAAGTAAATATTGTATCAAAAAGAACTAAGGTGAATACATTTAAAATCCTAATAACCACGTATCTTGTGTTTAAGCTAATTTCTCAACCCAGTTAAACCCAACACAAACTGCCTCTGTGTAACACACAGTGAGATCTGAACCCAATGGAAGAGAGGGAACAAATGGAAACTTTTCCACATTGATAATACATAATTACCTTTGAATTCTGTCAAATGTGAGTCACACACCACTCACCAGAGACATTAATGATGTACACTGGTCTGAAAAGCAGTCTATTGATATTCATGTATTGCCACAGAATATTGTTTGCTCTGCATCAAGTGACTCCACTAACCATTAGATCCATGCTTATAATGCTCTTTCATGATACCTTGCATTAATAAAACACTGTATCACAGGACGTGTGTTAGGGGCCGCAAGGTGGTGGGTAGGGGCGCGGCAGTGGGATTAGGTCCGCCAATTCCGCTTTTATGATCTATTTCCAACTCCCCGCCTCCACAAGGTACCTAAATCCCCTTCTTCCACTTGGCAAACATTCCCAAATATGCAATAATCTGCATCATTAGACCCACTACCTTTTATGATTACAGCAGGGGATCTGTGGCACAAACTCGCCCACACCACCAACTCCTGGTGGCCCACTGCTGAAGAAAGAGTTGGAGTCCTATGTCCCACTTACAATAAACTTGACACTGAAAAATTCTGCAATTTATCATGTAAAGTTTGCTGATATTGTTAATTCGAATAAATAACCCATAATACTGTGAAGTTTAAAATCATTATTTTGCTGAGGGAGGATCATTATGGAGCAATGGACAGCGACAACATTGTCATTTTGATCATTCAGTCAGTTTCTTCTGATATGGATATGTGACTATATCACCCAGCCCTACAGTAGTCTGTCACATCTGCTGCTTTCTCCACAGGCTGCCAAATGCCCTTACATCCCTATCCAGATCTCAGACACCCTGGCGATCGACGAAGCTCTCAAACGTCCCAGACTGACGACACATTAAAGGGCATGACATATTTTGCTTTCTAACTCCCTGTGTATTTTATTCCCCTTGACTAGGCATGACACTCATCTAAAAATGAGTCTAGATTTTCATCATAGCCAACCGCTCCCATGATATTCAATTTGTCACAAGCTGGTATCACTGTCCATATGTGGGATGCTAGTGCTACTGTACATTGGGGTAATGGAAATGCTTTGTATTGGGTGTTTCTGGAGGCTATAAGCCTATGTCTGAATTTCTCTCTGCTTGAGGAAGCCAAGCGAAAACAGCAAACATACCGTCGCAACGTCTCAGGCCAACTAATTATGGACTTTGATTATTCCCATTTTGTTTAGTGAGTGCACCCCCATTGCCAACAGACGGGCTCCCATAAAGGCCAGTGCCATTGATGGTCTCAGTTTCAGGCCTAATTGAGCCAAATGGGAATGGCCAATGCCAGAGTTCACTCTCCTCCAGTGTTTACACACACTTATCCGAGAGAGGCGCTCATTATCGCTTCCCAGTATCCAAACTTCCATTGAAACAAGCTTCAGACTAGACCCAAAATAATAAATATATTACAAAATGGACACATTCAGTAGTTGAAGATGCAGGGGTGAATGTAGATTATTTCAGGATTGTTATGTTGCTTCAACATGAAACGTAATGTACAACTAATGTCATCTTTGAACCACATGCAGTGCATAAATGAAGGCATGTGATGTGAGGCTATTGAAGACAGGGTTGTTATGCGCTTTATGTGGTAAATACACATTAACTAATAAAGACCATGTTTAATTTGACAAAATAGCTAAGTTGCTATCAGTGACAGTTGTTTTTGACAAATGTTCTGCCTTTTTCGTGCTGTCAAATCTCACCTCCTTAGTTTCATTTATGCTTGTAGAGAACCACATTAAGGAGCTACCCAGAGAGAGAAAGCCAGTCCCTGCAATGCACTGACTTCATAGGAAAATACAGGAATAAATCCAGTGTGATAAATCCATGGCATCAACAAGCACAATATGACAATGTCTGGCAGTAATTCATTTCTTATATTCAGCTCGTTCTTTGAGGTGGGATTATCAGACACAATACGTGATGCGGATGGAATAAAACACCTCAGTGCTTACACTCGTCTGATATGATTAAGGCTCTTTAAGCTCTGAGATGACATTGACACATGATCCTCAGTCAGAGCATGTATATGATATAATTTCTATCTTATAGCTCAGACTTTGCATGAACTAGATTTTGAATAGCATCCTTTATAATATTTCCATAAAAAGGTTAAAGTTTACTGGACAATTATAACAAAAGTTGTCTCCATAGTAGAGGAGGAAAGCTGTCAATGGACCCGTAGCTATATCCAATCTAATTTCAACTGCTCGATAGGCAATGAGTTTTTAATGCTGAAAACTGTGTACCTGAAGGGCAGGGTCAATATTGATTATGGCAGCATTAAAAATGTAAATAATCGCTGCACTTAGTTAAATGATTGTGGAATGAATAAAGCATTAGAGGCCAGCTGACAGGGTAATAAATGATCTCAGCAGAGAGACGTGAAACATGGCCATGAATCTTTCTCAGTCCTGGGACGCTCTTCTTTATGAACCTCAGATCATGCCTGAAGCAAGCAACTAACTTTCACATGCCTCTGTGCTTACAATCCAAATATCCTCTTGCACAGCATAATGTCAACAAGGTGAATGTGTTAAAGATCTGTTGAAATAATCAATTCAAATTATGGTTTATTGCTGTAAAATAAACATATGTTTGCTAAAAAAAAGAATTTAAAAATTGTATTAGATCCCTTTTCGTGCCAAAGTAGAACCCAGTGAGCAGAGAAATTTGAAAGACATATTTTCAACTTCTATTGAACAACAAAGATGTCTCTTAAACGTTGCATGCTTATAGGGAAGTTAGTATTCATGGGATACACAGTAAACACGAAATTGAACATATTACAAAACCATGATAAACCGAAAGCATCGGTTCATTTTTGACAAAATACAATGTTACTAAAATATATTGTAATGGGATGAGTTACAGGTAACACACAGGATGTGTTCAGGGCCCTGGAGTGTATTTTAATAAAGATAAAAAATGTGATGAATCCTGTTCTCCTTGGGTCTCTTTCTATCCACCCTGATGAGGTCCCGATGTTAGCTTGGCAGAGGTAGGGTAGATCTGCTGGCTACCTCTGGAATGTTTCAGAACTCGCTTGCTTTCTTCTCTGTGGGCATCAATGCTAATAGAAGGCTTGTTTTGCACAACTGGGACATAAGGCCTCTCGATGGGCACTGACAGGACTCTGAACAAGGACTCTGTGGACGCCAGTCTAGTTAGTCAGATTTGCACTCCATTCGGATGTCCGACGGGCAACCAAACAGTCGCTGTTTAACAGCAGCACCCAGATGATGAGTCATCAAGCCCTGGTAAAGAGACAAGGGAAAGGCCAAGAGACTAGGCGGTACCCAAACTGTCCAGATTGGGACAGTGCCTGCAATCACAGTGTAACCGAATTAGACACAGGGAATAGACACAGGACATGTTCAGGGTAATGGAAGGAGTTTTATTACAGAAAACAGCGGAAGAAGTGATGGGAAAATCTAAATCAACAAAGCATCCACTCTCTAGGGGTGAATGCGTTTGGGAGGAATATGTGCAGCCCTGCTGGCTGCCTCCGGAATGTTCCGGAACCTGTCAGCTTTCTCCCTTGGGGGCCTTAGTGCAGGGCCGATGCTGCATGCAATGGTGCTTTCATGCCAAAATACATACAGTACACCTAGATATTTTTCTGCATTTTGAACAGTGCTGAGCCTCTTTCTGAAGAGCTTCACTAGAGGATATTAATTAATAACTCTCTGTATGTAGTTTTTTTCCAATGTATTCTAATACATCCCTTGGAATCTGTAGTCAGTCAAGCAAATATTTAGACATCACAAAGTTCAGCTGACAGAGGCAAGATGAGGAAAGTCAATGGAAGCTGTCCGATGGCCTGACATTCTCTGTGAAGGACACCGTATTCAATCATTTCATGTAAATAGGAGGAGCCTCTGTTGGTGTATTTCACATCTACAGATTTGTCTTGTGTAATAGATCAGGTCTGACTGTGTTTATCATGTCAATGGGGTTTCAAACCGTCTCTTCATTTGTACTCATTTCATCCAGCACCACTCAGTGTATCCCATTTGCGTGAATGAGAAAGCAAGGTACTTAAATCTAAAGCAACTCTCTAGGCAAGTACACTTTATATTAATGATGAGGTATCCGGCTATAGTAATACTAACATACATTCAGTTTGAAATCAGGTTTCTAATATTGTTTAAATATACAAAAAATATCCAACTCCAAATGTAAACAAACTAATAAATAAGATTTTTGAAGTTATTTGCAGCTCTAATTACTCAACGTCTATCCGTCAGCTCAGCAAAAGACAGCCTCCTGCTGATTGTGTTTCTGAATATTGCCTGTTTCTGCCCCAGGGAACAATAGCAACTCTATTAGTTCTAGCAACACTTAAACTCTTACCAATATGAAATACTGAATAACGAGAGGAATGTAAGTCTGATGTTAGCACTAACTTCTACACTCCGTTACTCAGGGTAATTTCTCCAATACCTCTCTTCCAACGCAAGGACACCCTTGTGTAACATTAGATGTGATGAACTTCAGAATACATGCAAATAGGGTTAGGGAAATCAGCTGGTCTAATGGAACAATATTAATACGTAAGAGGGTGAATGTTGTTGTGGGCATCACCCTTGTTGTGCCATTTTGCTGAAATTATATTTTGTGTTTAAAAGGACACGCACGAACACACACAGACAAGGACTAACACGCATGTGTTTTTGCTCTGGTGTGATAATGGAATGACACTGAGCATACAGAAGCCATCAAAATGTACTCGTCACAGTAGATCAGATTTTCTGAGCTCAGGTGCTAATTTATGCTGCCACAACATTTTCCCCGTGACTTCACTGCCAGACAGCGCACAGCCCTCCAAGGACCATTCCTGCTCACTGGTAGGAAAAAGTGTTCACTACAACACGTTTTTTGCACATCAAATTGGCTAGTGTTGTCTAGTGTTGTTTTTTCAGAGTAACACTACTTGTGTTGATTCAGGTGAATCACCTATGTGAGTGTTTAATCAACACCCAGTGGTTTACAAGAACCACAGTGTTGGTGTTCGCATAACCAGTGTTAATTGTAAGAGTGACTGTGTCAGCTTTACTCTGTTGAGAGTAATGCATTCACAGAAAAATCAGCAGAGTGGAAAAAAGCAGTCCCTTGGCATATAAGACTAGGAGGAAGGGTTTTTGCGATTTGTAATTGTCCCCATTCCATTAGGAATTGTTGCGATGACACAGGGAAATTAAAAAAAGGGGTATATGAATACATAAATGAACTACTTGAGAGTGGAGATAAATGTCAATAAGATATCTCAGTGTGAATGACCAACAAATTGATTGGGGGCCTCAATGGATGTTAAGGTCCACAGGCAAACTGCTAATGAACAAATTGAGGAAAATCCCAGCAGATATATTCTGCTCTTTAAACTCACTAACCTGAGATCTAACTGATTCGTGTTCATGAAAACACCTACTGAGGAGATATTGAATAACACGTCAAGCAGTAAAAAAAATACTGGGCATTTTTAACTATTGAATAAATAGTGTTTGATGGATGAAGGTGAGTAGTTTGACCATCAATCCATAGCCAAGTTTCTACTGAAGAAGGAATTGTGCATTGTATGCGGTCAAAATTAATTCCAGTTGATGCTTAGTGACCTGTTTATGGTTGAGGGAGTTACTACAAAAGGTTTGAGTTGTTGACTGGACAGTGAATTACACTGAGAACTGGGGCTTCCATCTATCATTAATGCTCTGGATGTCATTCCAAAATTCATCCACATTTTGCTGGCATTGCCTTGGACATCCAGACACACATGCACTCACATATCCAATTCATAACTCACGCACACAAACAAATTTTCACTACCTGCCTCATAAGCTATCCTTTTAATGTGTGGTACCTGTCGCTGCAACGGGGAAGTGGTTACTTTAAGGGCACCCTCAAGATGACAGCTGGAGAGTGTGTGGGTAAATCTGTGTTCAAAAGCAATCTCAGGGCCCTAAGGAGTCCCCAGTCTCAGTGTGACTCTCAAAGACCTGCCCTGTGACTCTTGGTCCTACTGACAGATAGCAGCTCCCAAGCCCTTCCTGAAACTATGAAAGACAATTGTACTTCAAATCCTTTTTTTATTTGAAAAAAAATGAATCAGAAATAAGAAATGGCTTTTTATTTTATTCTATAGGGAGTGTGAAGATGGCCGTCAGAGAGAGATTTCTATTGTCTATCTGAGTTTCAGTTTAATAGCCACTTTGCCTTGTAACATCTGAGTCAATACTTTTCATCTTTTCAAGAAAAAAACCTTGACTTTAACCTGTTATTAGACTTCAACAAATTGTAGCAGTCAAATATATTACATTTTATTATATGAAAGGTTTTGGAGGAGATTGAACTTTGTAGGTGAAATATATGATATAGGCCAGAATTGTAAAAAATGTCAAGTTTTCTCAATACACTCAATATATTTTGTTTAGCAGAGAAACCTTTCAAACCTACAGCAGTAGGTAAATAAAGCCATAGTGGAGGCCTGCTCTCTGCTAACGTCAATAACACTTGCAGGAGAGGATCAGCACATAAACTCAGTCTCAGAACACAAATAACTACATTGAATGATATTTATTGAAATATTTATACAGGTAAACCCATTGTATATTTGCTACCCATTTACTGAGATATCCAGTTGTCAAGGGAATGCCAAATCAATAAAACACCATTATATCAGGACATAAACTCTGGGAACACTAAGTGATTCGGTGGGGGTAGCTTAGTCTAGCGCTGATTGCAGAATATTGGCATGGTTTCAAAATGTGTCTTCAAAGTCATTATTTTTCCATGATGCACTAACTGAAAATTGTATGATTTTTATGTCCAGTGAAATATTGACCATTAATCATTAATTTAATTTTTTATGCACATTCCAGGTATAACTTAACTTACTCTTCAAGGTGGAGTTGATAATTACTGTTTGCCAACGTTATGAACAAGAAATTAACATGCATATAATAACATGGCTTGTGATATTTAATACATAGGCAAAGCAAAGAAATAAAGCCACATAGTGTAACGTCCACCCCTGTAAGGGCTGGGCCATGGACATCTTTCCCTTTTGGTTGCTTCCCCATGTTTGTTCAGTGTTCTAGTTTCTCCCCCCCATGTGTATTGTTATGTTTTGAGTTGCTCTTCTGTGTGCCCTGTCTCTGGTTTATTCTGCTCTGTGTTTGTGATGTTTTGGTTACCCCATTGTTCCTTATGTGCCATACGTGTGTTATGTTATTCTGAGTGTGTTTGTAGGTGACATCGGTGTTTTAGTTTCCCAGGTGTCTTGTATCAGTCATTAGTCGTTCAGTATTTAGCCCTTGTGTTTCCTTGTTATCCCTTGTCGTTCAATGTTCCATGTTACAGGTTCCTGTGGTGTCGCTCTGCTGCCATTAGCGTATGTTTTGGTTTAGCCCCACGAGGCAGTATTTGTTTGCTTTATATCAGTTCGGAATAAATACCATCGAATTATTGGCATTCCTTCGCGCCTGTCTCATTCCTATCCACACACTATGGGGATCTGTGACACATAGCTCATATAGCTGAAAAGGGTTACCATTTAGAGCCCTCAAATTCATAATAAATCTATCATTGGCCCTTAGCACTTTAGGTTTAAAATGATTTGTTCTAAGAAATACAAATATTTTGACAATGTTAATTTTACTATGGGCCTATTTACATTAACAAGAGCTATAGCATCAGGTGTTTGGAAAATGAACTAGGACAGTATACATGGCATAGTACACAATTTTCAGGAACTATTTTTTACCGAACAGCAGCACTTTTATAACCAGTGGCAGATTTTAATCTCAGTTAAACTTGTATGTTAATAGTGCCTATATAAGTATGCATTCATTGTCCATGTATTGTCTTCAAACTGGTGTCAGTTTTCAAAAAAGTCACTTTGTGGAATTAATTGTTTTGATGATCAGATCCATGTCATTAATTAGGCTAGTTTGTCATTAACCATATGGTCTATCTCCTATGAGCATGCAGAAAATAAATCCTGTACGTTTGGTCTTTAAGTAAGTAGATGTTAGTAAATTTGTTTTATTTAACAAAGAATAAAAGAAAATAGATTGCCATATACCTTCTGTGAATTTCCAAGATTCAAATAATTTTGGCAATATACAAGTGATCAACCATTGTATAACACAACCTTCAGGAAATGTGACTTTGAGCGTGTGTAATGGTGGGCTATGAGGTGGTCACAGTGAACCTTCATAAAGTACATCACCCCTAATAAATTGAGTACCATTGAGTTGAACTGTTGCCAGAACAGAGCACCCTTTGAATATGGATCTAGGTGGGCAGGAGAGAGGAACATTGTACCAGATGGAAAAGGTATACAGTATGCGGTCAAGGAGAGCCCAAACAAAGAGCCCTTGTCAGGTAAATCAACTATGACTTTTATTTCTTTAGGTGACAAAGCTGTGTGGCCTTCTCAAAGCAGGCAGTGGTAAGATGTCCTGACAGAGGCTGTGGGAAGGGCACTCAGGGGGGAGGATAACAGCATTCTGTCAGCTCCCTTGTGTATCTGTCTGTGTTTTTGTGCACGCACAATTTTGTGTTTCTGTGTGCACGGATGTCTGCATGTGTGGGTGCATAACCTGTATGTATGTGTGTGATTGCCTGTGTGTATGTGTGCTGGCCTGCGCCACCACTAACTTGCTATTGTATTCCTATCACACTCTTTCTTAAGAGACGCAAAATGACAGTGCTTCTTTTCCTGCATTCATTAGGATCTACAAATGTTTTATCGTCATTAGGCTCAGTGGTTCCCAAATAATTACGCTATAAGAGATCGCTTGCGTTTGTGTTTTGGGAAGCACTTAAATGTTCAACATATGTAATAGTATGGGAAACATAATGCAGTAATACTAACATCTGCTCCCCAGCCCAAGTGACAAATTCAGCACTTTTCCTCACAATAGGGTGTAATGTAGACGTCATCAAACACTACATGTGCATCAAGCCCTTATGCCCCCTAAAGCGCTGACACTGAGCTAATTCATCCGCCTGTAGACTCATGCAGTCTCAGACTCTGCATTTAAGTTATTACTGAAAGTAAAAGCCTTGTTTAAAGCTAGACAACTGACTAGCACTGACTATATTCAATAGGCAAGGTATCCTACATGTTATGAATGTTAGTTATTTTGATTGCACGAATTACATCAATGTATTGAAACCATACATTTTCTTCTTTTTATTTTCTTTCATTCACGATTAGGCAACCTTCAGTTAACAACAACAATGCTAGCTAATAGCATAGCTAGCTAACAACACAGCAATGAGCTCAACATACCTCCTGCCTGACTAACGAAATGACCTATTCCAAGGGATTCCTCTGCCGACGTCCCGGAGTTGTGCCGATCGATTGCGACCCGTCTTCAGTACCGCGGGCTGCCCATTCGACTGCTGTCCCCTGGCCCGCTGTTACAAGGTTTTTCAATAGTGAATGTGGAGACACATTTTGAGACAGTAAGTGCATGACATTACATTATCATCAATTTAGTTTACAAAGTTTATTGTAGTTTGCAAAGTTTAGCTATGCAGCCATCTAACTAGGTGATGTTTTATCAGATTACTTCCAAAATCATGGATGTATGGCAATTTTCCAATCTGCTTGTCATAGCTAGCTTCTTGTTTGTACCTAAATCTTGTGGTTACATATTTTTGTCTCAAAACAACAGACGTAGTTGTCCGATTTAAACTAGGCTATAGCCTCAGAGACAGTGATATATCTGGTGAAAGATCGATTTATTCATGATCAGTCTCATTATGAAAAGACTTGCTGTGTGTGTGTGTGTGTGTGTGTGTGTGTGTGTGTGTGTGTGTGTGTGTGTGTGTGTGTGTGTGTGTGTGTGTGTGTGTGTGTGTGTGTGTGTGTGTGTGTGTGTGTGAGATGTGTTGTAAAGGGACACTTGTAACTGTAAGACAAGATATAATTGTACAGCCACATTCTAGAATTCTATTGGGGTCTAAAGGTTTAAAATTATTTTAGTTGTTTATCTGTGGACATTATATTAGGTACATCAAGGAAACACCTTTTTCAAATCACCTTTTCCATCAATACTGCATTCTTTCTTAGTGACAGATTATAGTTTGTGTTTTTAAGGGAAATTGGGGTGCTAGTAAAGAATTTTACATTGTCCTGTTCTGTTGTATGTGTTTTAGTTTATCTTCAGTTTTATATTATGATTGAGTTCGAAACAATCAATCTTCTTTATTAGTTATCCAGGTACATGCTTTTCCCAATTACTCATGTATTATTCAAAATCCTGGGAGTTTTGTACTACACAGTTTATAACGTGTGTCTCATTTAAATATGAGTTTTTGCCAGTTATTCCAATTTGAAATGTGCAAATCACAGAAAACGTCCAATGTGCATTAACCCTCGATGAGAACACATATTTTGGTCCGTGTCACCTTTTTTTACATGAGTAAGTCCATTAATTATAGTAGCATTACTAGGAGTCAAATACCATTTCGTTCTGTAACTGTATGTTTAACTCATGTTGTTTATTCACCTGTATCTCTTTACCAAGGTAAACTTGGTTTTATATTATCCCAAATTGGTAATTTTAAAGAGACCATGCACATTTTTCCAAAATATACGTCTCAATTGAAAAACACTGCAGTAAATAAGGACTATAAAACATTCATTATATTAAATATTCATTTAATTCAAACAAATTACTTGACCTGGCTACATTATCATTTATTTCTCCTTTCTAGGGCACAACATATAGAGATGTAGGTATGGGGCAATGCATGCAGGGCTCGCTGCTGATCTTTTTTCTTCCCATCCCAATACCATCCCGAAGTACAATTTCAACCATCCCAAACTGAACTTGAGCTGTCCCAAAATATAAATATATATATAAATGTGTTATGTTGTAATGCACCAACTTTACTGTAAAACATTTGCAGTGCTTTGAAATTGATTTCTGTAGTTCTGATGCAGAAACAGCAATCCATAAACTTAAAGTGGAATTGACAGCATTTTAACTTCTTCGCTGATTTGAAGCAAGAAGACATATACTAGTGTTCAAAGGTTTTGGGTCCCTTTTTTATTTGAAGAATTATCACTCCCAATTCCCCCTAATCCTGTCTGTTCTTGCACAGATCCATGGGATGACGAGTGGTGCGCACACGGTTCACCCAACTACATGTCACACAGAAAATAAGATGTCAACTGCTGCAACCACATTTTTGAGATGGCAAGTTGTGAAAATTGCTTGAGTGACGGTTTGAGTGCAATCAAAATTTGCAGTTTCTCGAAAATGCAGGGGTCTAGTTTTGAATTGAGTTGCGATTTGTTATGTAATTCCAATTCAAGGTTGGACATGGTCACGCCCCACAACAAGCATGACTTGAAATCCAGGAATTAGATTTTCATTTAATTAAATATGGATTATTTATTCATATAACATATATTATTTTTATTTAACCTTTTTTTATAAAGAGAAATCAGACTATGTATGGAGTCTTATTTTTAGAAAAGGTGTGATTCAATTTAAATTGGGAGTGTAATATCCACTAGAGCTGGCATGTCTTTTATTTTTATGGTTTAAAAATAGAGAACAATAGTTTGACGTTATTATTAAAATAATAATATTATTATGAAATATTGATTCAGTATTTTGTACAGTGCCCTCCATATATATTGGGACACTATTTGCTGTATTGTACATTCAAAGAATATGAAAATTAGATTCAAAGATGAACATGCAAGACAACAGAGTCATTTTAACAAATTTTACACAAGCATTAGTATTAGAACATTTGGCTCACCTGTTTCAATTTAACCAGTGTTACCTTTCACATTATGTTTTTCACTCAAAAAGGAGCTGTGAATGTCTAGTCTTAGTTCTATCCTCTCATTTTACTCTGCCTTTACTCTGACTAGGGAGCTGTTTATAAAATAAAAACTAGCTACATTTTGGCTACATTAAACGCTTCTCAATGTGTCTCCAAGGATGATGCAAAGGCACAGAATTTGTATTCGGGCCGTACTGCACTGCTGGTTGGCGTTCTAGCTGTGGGGGCGGTAACAGAGTTTACAAAAATTTTATTTTATTTTGGAATCTTATCCTACTTACCAAAAGAGATTACCATTATTCTAAAATGAAATTAGAAACCTTCAATGTTAATTATTATATTAAAAAAAATACAGAACAGAACTGTGGAAATTGATTAACATGCAACCTACTTTATACTGATAGTAGCTAGCTATGGTTAAGTTACTTTTGTAAAAACAGATAGACAAGACAATGCAACCATCGGAAGACAAGTAAGAGCTATTTACGTGCATGCATGGAGAAGGCCATACTATCAAACTTCAATTGGCTTGTATAGAGCTTACCACTGACATGAAGCCAACATTTTTTGGCAGTTTTGCCAACAAGAAGAAGAGGATGAAATTTTTATAATGGGGCTTTTAATTGTAAATAGTTCATTGTTCATCGCCAGTTTGGAACATCCTTTTGTTCTATAGAGTGCATGGAATTAATACATGGATAACAACATTACATCATGGCTACATTGGCTGAACAGACATAACTTGGAGAGTGAAACATAATTTCTATTAGTCTTTATTGAAAGAAAATCAATCAGAATATTATTAAAGGCCCTCTGCTCAACACCTCAGCACGTACTGTAGGGCAGGCCGTGCATGTTCAGGATTCTGCGAAAGCTGTTGTTTACACTGTGCTGGTTTTTGTAGTTGTACACCATCATGGCTACTTTTTTATCAATGGATGTGAGCTTGTGGCTGCTTAACGAGCGCTTCATGACATGCCTTCGATAAATGGTTAATGGCAGATTCTGTCCATTGTATGGTCTAGCTGAAGGAGCATTCAGATGCTGCACTGTGATGTGTTGTGTTGTCAGTGTTGAAGCGTAATTCACAGCTGACTGGCAAACTGTGTTCTTGTTTGTGAAACACACTGTATCTCAGCGATGGACTGCCTGGATGAGCTCTGAGTCAGGGTTTTTATAGGGGGGTGGGGGCACACGAGAGTGCCTCGTCCACTCTGTGCTGAGACCATAGTTCCGTGCCTGTACCAAGAGTTTGGGGATGTACGTGGGTCGAAGAATCACTGCAGGGATTTTTGACCAATTTGTTTTTTTTACACTTTTCCAATGGTGGATGGAAAGTGTAGTTATCCCAGCAAACATGGAGCTGGCGGACCACCGGCGGTTACAGCTGACGGTCCACTAGCTTTTTGCTCATCGTTTAACGGGCGGTCCGCCAGCGGGAGTGTTGGCGAATGAGCGGTCTTTCGGCGGGTGAGCAGAATTTTAGACAGAGTTCCTCTGGGAATCCTACGCACTCATACTGTTGTTCCAGTTAGTCCATCGG
>JACXGM010000099.1:0-17776 GCA_016801145.1 Umbra pygmaea
TAAGCTAAATATTATATGGATAATTAAGGTGTTGTGAAGTGATGAATATTATCCTTTTAGCATGGCCCAAACATAACCTATTGTTGAATTAACACAAACGTTGTTATTGAAAATAAATATGTTGTCTTATAAAATGTCTTTTTTTTGGGGGGGGGTATTTTTGACCTCGGTATTTGTTAAATCCTGGTTACGGCCTTGAATCTAACTTGACGTGACTTGTAAAATATGCTATGGTAATTGCTACTATCTTTTTTTTCATCTAAACCTAGCTTAAAGCTCCGTATTAGCATAGCTAAATTTTTCTTCTGCTAAAGCAACATTTTGTAGTATACTAGGCTTTGCTTAACATATGTTAAAGTTTTTTAGGTTATTTACAGATACAAGTTAAGCTCCAAAAGTTGACGTTAGTATAACTAGAGCACTTTGGACAACACAATCATGTACGATTGCCAAAGTACAAAAACTACATAACAGGCCAATGAACTCCAAGGAAACGAAGTGACATGATGTACAACGCAGCTAGAAGCTAACATTAGGCTAATGTTACGTTTTATTAGAGATGTTAAATATAACGTTCAAATACGTTGTTGACTTACCTTAGAACAGATGTAGACGTCCTTGTTGATTTTATTTATATAGTTGGTGTTGTGGTCTACCGCATAACTTAATCCAGAGCAGACACTTATCTGGGTTGAGATGTGGCTTTGGAACGGGTAAAAAATAGACACCTTCGCCCAGCCTCTCGGGATACCTAGTATCGGAGTTGCACGTACCCCATGCAGACGTTTGACCATTTTAAACTTAAAATGTCACGAAAATACATATAAAAATGAATGAAAACGCAATGCATTTCAATGGACGTGGAAGCAGAGAATGTCCGAGTGTATTGGGTTAGCTATGCGCACTGTGATTGGCTCATCGCGATTGGGGGCGTGGTTTAGCCATAGGTCAATTGGAGTAAACGCTAGCACAGCAAAGCAACAATGCATGTTATATAACCTAGATAAAAATTGTACAACAATTAAAGCATGAAAACATTAGCTAAATCTAGAAATAATCTTTCGTAAATATTTAAATAAAACCTAATCAACTTAATCACATACCGACGACGTTGTATAAAATAGAGCAGATTAAGTTGGCTCGATAAATAACCATAGCAACTTAACAGTTTAAGTCATAAAAAGCTATTCCAATTGTGCCACGAGAGAAATGAACGTCATGATGCAGTACAAACAATCGTAGATATATCGCTTTTTAGGAACCCTTTTCCAAACCAAAACATTGCCTGGAGCGAGTACGAAAAGGTGCCCAATACATTGTCTGGAGCGAGAACCAAAAGGGGAGCGAGATATCACACGCCCCCGTTGACATACAGGCACAGAAGGCTTCGTAACACTGGCACCTATGGCATCGGGTTAATGTCATATCTGGTGAGCGCAATAAAAAACTTGCTCGACGAGCAAATGAAATCATTTCACTCGCGCAGATATTACTCTTCGCGCAACAATTCAACAATTGAGAGCAAACAGGCAGCTGCGAGAATGAAAGTAAACAATGGGGAGATGGAAAGAATGGCACCTGCACATATAAAACTAAGCAGCACACTAACAGAGCAGCCACCAAATGCCCACGAGTGTCTGCTTCACGAGTGCTGGAAGGCACACACACTCTCACAGGGAATGTCAATAGCATCTAGCTGCAGCCCCGCAGACTCACTTCTGGCTAGACACCACTGGCTGGACAGCATACATCATTTGTTTTTACCACTGGCTGGACAGCATACGTCATTTCTGTTTGTACCACTGGCTGGACAGCATACGTAATTTCTGTCCAGCCAGTGGTTTCTAACAGCCAGAGGTGGGTTTGTGAGGCTGCAGCTGGATGCCTCTCGGGAAACTGCGCTCAAAATTGATTTCATGAGGTAAGTGCAAGGCATGAAAGAATCATAAACTAAAATATCAATAAGATTGCTGTGACTCCAAATGAACTGCTGCGCAAATCATAACTAACTATATAATATTATAGTTTATATAATATTACAGTTGCCAGTTTAGCAGCCGTGGTCAGTGGATCTTAATTGGGGAGGGTGGGCTCACCAAACCCAGTGTGCAAGGCACCAAACCCAGTGTGCAATACCGTTCCGTTTCCCCCAATCCGGACAGTAATGAGCCCCCAAATTAAGATACACCGATCGTGGCCGCAATTAGTATGTGTGTACTTGTGACCGTGTTGAAAGCAATTGACCAATCCTCTGTGTACGTGCTGCTTAGATTTATATGTGCAGGTGCCATTCTTTCCCTTTCTCTATGTTTTGTATCATGTTCACAGCTGCTTGTTCACTATCGATTGTTGTATTTGTGCACGAAGATTAATATCTGCATGAGTACAATTATATAATTTGCTTGTGGAGCATGTTTTATTGCGCTCGCGAGATATGGCATAAATCTGATGCCATAGGCACCAACCGCCAATCCAACACATGGCCTAAAGTAAAGGCAACACGTTTTTACAGTCTCACAGGTGGCAGGTAGAAATTCCACCACTCACCTTACAATGTACTGCAAAAACACACCACCAAAAATAACACAACAACGACCTAAATTAAGAATAGGCTTGAAGTAAGCTAAATTATCTTCCAGTGCACTGAGATAATCTGTCACGATTGTGTTTTTTGATTTATTTATAGAACACAGGCAGAAAATAACAAATAACAAAAACACTTGCTGGAAAAGGACTGAGGGATACATATACAGTGCCTTGCGAAAGTATTCGGCCCCCTTGAACATTTCAACCTTTTGCCACATTTCAGGCTTCAAACATAAAGATATAAAACTGTAATTTTTGTGAAGAAGCAACAACAAGTGGGACACAATCATGAAGTGGAACGAAATTTATTGGATATGCCAATCTATAATATTTACTACTTCTACTGTTGTACATTTTCCAGACCACTGCTTAGTACATAGTGTTTAGTATTACTATTACTATTGCCATTATTATTTTAAAACTCTTATATTGTTGTAATTCTTGTTTTTAAGCCCACTGCATAGAATCGCCGTGCCATGTCAAAAAAGAATTTCTCTGTATGGGATGATGTATGTTATTCGATGCACATGATAAATAAACTTGACTTGACTTGAATTGACTTGGATATTTCAAACTTTTTTAACAAATAAAAAACTGACAAATTGGGCGAGCAAAATTATTCAGCCCCTTTACTTTCAGTGCAGCAAACTCTCTCCAGAAGTTCAGTGAGGATCTCTGAATGATCCAATGTTGACCTAAATAACTAATGATGACAAATAGAATCCACCTGTGTGTAATCAAGTCTCCGTATAAATGCACCTGCTCTGTGATAGTCTCAGAGGTCCATTGAAAGCACAGAGAGCATCATGAAGAACAAGGAACACACCAGGCAGGTCCGAGATACTGTTTTGGAGAAGTTTAAAGCCGGATTTGGATACATAAAGATTTCCCAAGCTTTAAACATCCCAAGGAGCACTGTGCAAGCGATAATATTGAAATGGAAGAAGTATCAGACCACTGCAAATCTACCAAGACCCGGCCGTCCCTCTAAACTTTCAGCTCATACAAGGAGAAAACTTATCAGAGATGCAGCCAAGAGGCCCATGATCAATCTGGATGAACTGCAGAGATCTACAGCTGAGGTGGGCGAGTCTGTCCATAGGACAAAAATCAGTCGTATACTGCACAAATCTGGCCTTTAAGGAAGAGTGGCAAAAAGAAAACCATTTCTGAAAGATATCCATAAAAAGTGTTGTTTAAAGTTTGCCACAAGCCACCTAGGAGACACACCAAACATGTGGAAGAAGGTGCTCTGGTCAGATGAAACCAAAATCAAACTTTTTGGCATCAATGCAAAACGTTATGTTTGGCAAAAATGCAACACAGCTAATCACCCTAAACACACCATCCCCACTGTCAAACATGGTGGTGGCAGCATCATGGTTTGGGCCTGCTTTTCTTCAGCAGGGAAAGGGAAGATGGCTAGAATTGATGGGAAGATGGATGGAGCCAAATACAGGACCATTCTGGAAGTGGAGTCTGCAAAAGACCTGAGACTGGGACGGAGATTTGTCTTCCAACAAGACAATGATCAATAAAGCAAAATCTACAATGGAATGGTTCACAAATAAACATATCCAGGTGTTAGAATGGCCAAGTCAAAGTCCAGACCTGAATCCAATCGAGAATTTGTGGAAAGAACTGAAAACTACTGTTCACAAACACTCTCCATCCAACCTCACTGTGCTCAAGCTGTTTTGCAAGGAGGAATGGGCAAAAACTTATACAGACATACGCCAAGCGACTTACAGCTGTAATCGCAGCAAAAGGTGGCGCTACAAAGTATTAACTTTTTTTGCACACCCAATTTTTCATTTTTTTATTTGCAGTTTCATATCTTTATGTTTGAAGCCTGAAATGTGGCAAAAGGTCGAAAAGTTCAAGGGGGCAGAAGATGGTGCCCAAGGTCCATAAACCAAACAAAACTTCAGCACCTTCAATATCATATATATTTGTGTAAGGTAGTAGCCCTAAGTAGGCCACTAGGCGGCACTGTTGCCATCACAATAACAGATGTAGTTTAGCAATTTTTTGTTTTTTGTATCTTATGAGACACCGTAGTTCACACTTGATCTGTGTAGGCCACCATGTTTGGTTAGAAATGTATGTGTTCTGTTAAGGGAACAAGCCTCCTCTGTTACAATAAACACTGATGGTCTCAGCCAAAATCTGAAACCCAGCGTCCCGTGTCACCCTTCTCTCCGCACTCCAACCCCAACACCTAACACAATGCAGAGTCTCACAGCAGTGCAGAGGAATACCTCCGGGAGGCAGACGCACCGAGGGAGTGGGTTACTTCTTTGGTGCCGTGACCTGGATTGTGGCGCTGACCTGGATCGAAGCCCAGGACAGAGACTGGCAGGGCTCGACAGACGTCCGGTGAACTGTGTTTGAAGAAGCCTTTTTTGATCAGAATTCTAGAGACTGAGTTAGGAGGTACTGTAGTAGAAGAACATCAATTCCTACCCGCATATCCTTTAAAGTACAGCGTGAAACAGTAATCTGTTGCTGTAAAATCATCTTGGGACTCTTATTTTATTTTATTTGACTGTACTATTTGTTACAGGGTCTTAGGCCAAATCTGCCATTAGATTCTATCATCTAGACTGCTTTTGGTAACAATGTTCATATTAGTGTTTAAGGGTTATTCTTTAAGTTGAACAAAGGGATGCGTATTGAAAAATCCATCTTTATATTCACTTCTGATGTAAATTGTGAATGGTTGATAGTTGTGTTGCACATATCATTGTACTACACTGTAGTAAAATAACAGTTTCACACACAGATCTTTAAGTACAGCATTAACATATTGCATTAATGGAGTTGCATACAGATTGATACCAGTTAGTTTGTGTTGAGGAGAAAAAAAAATTAAAATAAATAAGAAGTAAAGAAACACCTATAACCAGAAGAATGTTTAGTGACCACACAGACTCCACACAAGGGCTGGAGGGACCCTTGGCAGTGGACTTGAGCATTCAACCCTCCCCTGGGCCTGCAACAAGCCACCAACAGGATTCAAGTAGAACTCAAATTCATGTTCTGAGTGAGGTGGTGGTGCCAGACCCGGGCACAGTGACCCCACAGCAAATAGTAAGCCCAAGCGTACCAACCATGACACCCAGGTTGCTGACCCCCAACTACCACTGCACTACCACTATGATCACCATACCTATAGGCATTACCCAGGACCTGAACTAGGCCACCAGCCCACACCACCACCCCCAGTACTCTCACTTTACTCTAACCAAGCCGAGCCAAAAGCCTTACAGCCCCACGGTTTTAATGTCTTCGCAGGTGCAAGACACCAGAGAAATGGGTGATTACAGCATGCCACCTGTCACCATTTCATCTTACCGGAAAGGCAAACTGTGCTGCAGCCCTCCATGATGCATCAAGCTGCCCCACATCACTCAACACAGGACAGGGAGCCTAGTCCCCAAGGTTACACCAGCTATTCACTGTCTACCCCCCTGACCAAGGGCCCTATGCTAAGGTTTCAAACACCACAATCAATTAACCCTATGACTAGCCCCCCTTTCGGTTTGACCATTCCCCCGGAGGTTTCCAGCACCAGCACCTGTTCGCTACTCCCAAGAGCATAGAGAAGTAACCCACATGCACCAACCTGCCACTAGAACATGGGCCCCCAACACAACCATGCCCAGGCCCCTGAATGCGACAAATGCAGCTTTTAGCCACACAGTCCCTCCGCAAAGCCCCAATCCAGGGAACCTAACTACACCACACCATCAAAACATCATATATCCTGGTGACCACCCACATACCATGCCTCCACCTCAGCCCTCCATCCCGCACGCACACTTGTACCCACCTGACCCACCTTTAAGTACTCTGGTTATGGCCAAAGCTAACCCCGCCTCCCACAGATGACCTATGGTGGCTTCATGCAGACACATCAAGTCAAGAATGTGCAAGTGTTTACTGGTATGCAGATAGCAAACTGACTGTTGATGACTGGATACGTGGGATGCAGCATCTCCTGAAGGCCATAGAGCTGCCCAACCCTCTCTGCTTGTCCACGGTTGTGAGACACCTGAGTTGCAAAGCCAGAAAACTGGTTTTGAACTTACCCCCACATGACCAGACCCCTGAGAATGCATTTGAGGAACTAAGGGCAGAATACAGCGAAGCACGAGGCTCCTTAGATCAGCCAAAAGCCAGGAGAGCCTGTTTGCTCTTATGCTATAACACTGGAGGCGACATTACGAGCTCTGGAAGAGAGCCAACGGGGGTGCATGCCCTTTCCTGATCGCGATAGTAAACTCAACAGGCAGTTCCTACGAGGATTCAATGATGTGTATGCAAGAATTGCACCAATGAAGCCCAGGCTCTTAAGCTTCAGAGAGTTGCAGGTTGAGCTATAGAACCTCTCAAAGGAAACTAAAAGGTTTCAGCCACAACATAAGTCAAAGAAGACATATACACAGGTACAAGTAACACCAGATCCTAGTGTAAATGCAAAGGTAGATAAAGCTATAGACTAGCCCTTAACCAAGAGGAAACACATGGCCAAGCTATGTCACCTAAAATCAAGGATCTCAGCTACGCCCTTTACCTCCCCACTAACAACTCAGCCATCTGCAGGAAATGTTGTTCAGGCTACTAATGTCACATGCTACAGGTGTGGGAAACAAGGACATATAGCTCGGGTGCAGAGCAGCATTCCCAAAAGGAGCTCAAGGATGTACCAGCTTTTGTTGTTCCTGATTCGGAATATTGCTCCTCCGTCTTTCTGCTGCTGGGGACCAATGCCATTCGTGCCTCCAGAACCTACCTCCAAGCATCCTTTGGCCAGCAGTTTCTCCATTGGATAAAAGAAAGCCATCCAGAATGGTATGTGGCTCTACAGGAGGTTGAAGGCACTGAACAAAGTAAAACGGATGACATGGTGGGCCCTGCTGTGTATACTGGCCATAAGATTCATATCCCCGCAGGAAAGGAAATGGACTTATTGTGTAACATTAACGTCGGCCCACAGAGAAAGACTTACACAGCCCTGATTGAAGGCCACCCCTCCCTACAGGTCCCTCAAAACCTCTTGGTGGCCAAGGTTCTTGTTGACGTTAAGAGAGGTTCAGCCCTTGTCAGAGTGATGAACCTGTCCCAGAGTGCTTGTACCATCGAGCCACATACACACCTGGCCAATGATTGTCTCGTGGACAATGTGGTGGAATTTACGGACAAAAAGGAGGGAGGTAGTAGTGATGGGGACAACAAGGCATGCCTGAGTTGTGATAAAGTGGTGACAGGCTGGGGGTGGACCTTAGTGGAGCAGGGGTGGAAAATGAGCAACAATGCTCTCTCAAAAGCTTGTGGAAAAGAATGTAGACATTTTCTCATAACATCCCATGGATTGTGGACACACAAAAACAGTGCAGCATGAAATTCCCCTGGTGGACCCCAAGCCATTTCGGCTCCCATATCGCAAGATCCC
The DNA here is from genome assembly GCA_016801145.1 of Umbra pygmaea. Lineage (NCBI taxonomy): Eukaryota > Metazoa > Chordata > Actinopteri > Esociformes > Umbridae > Umbra > Umbra pygmaea. The sequence goes on from JACXGM010000099.1 coordinate 8,045, forward strand.
CCCATCTCAATGGCAGGATGTCAGACGTCTGCCAAAGGAGATGGAGACAGCGGGAGTTATCAGTCCCAGCAGGAGCCCATATGTGTCACCTGTAGTGATCGTGACCAAGAAGGATGGGTCACTAAGACTATATATTGACTATAGGAAGCTCAACTCCTGCAGCACAAGAGATGCTTTCCCTCTGCCGAGGATAGAAGAGGCCCTGGAAGCTCTGGGACAAGCAAAGTACTTCTCCACTCTTGACCTCATATTGGGTTACTGGCAGGTGGAAGTGGTGGAGCATGACAGACACAAGACAGCATTCAGCACTCCCATGGGACTATTTGAAGCCAACAGACCTGCTGCTTTGGCGATCTCAACTTTACCCACCTCCTGATTTATCTGGATGACTTCATTATTTTCTCAAAATCATTCTATGAGCATCTAGAGAGGCTACAGATGGTGTTTGATCGGCTACAGGAACATGGCTTGAAGTTGAGGCCCTCGAGGTGCCAGCTTGTGAGAAAAGAGGTGCAGTATTTGGGTCACTTGGTGTCTGCTGAGGGAATTAGGACAGACCCAGAGAAGATCAGCAGAGTCAAGGACTGGCCAAGGCCCACAAATCGTAAAGAATTGCTGCAGTTCTTGTGATTTGCTGGGTACTACAGGCGATATGTGCTGAGATACTCCACACTAGCTGCTCCCTTATATCGCCTCATCACTGGTGACCCCAGAAGGAAAAAGAGAGGGGGAAAGAAAAGTGCCGCTCCTGACCTGCCCTTCTTGTGGACTAATGAGTGTGAGGAGGCATTTCAAACCCTGAAGGGAAGTCTGATGACTGCTCCGGTGTTAGGTTATCCAGATTACAGCAAACCTTTTGTACTGCAGACAGACGCCTCTGGAGGGGGTTTGGTGCTGTCTTGGCACAAGTGCAGGATGGGGCTGAGAGAGTTATAGCCTATGCCAGCCGTGGTTTGAGCCCAGCAGAGACAAGGTATCCTGCCCATAAACTTGAGTTCCTCGCCGTGAAGTGGGCCGTGACAGATAAATTCTATGACCATCTCTATGGGCGCAAATTTTCTGTCCAGACAGACAACAACCCTCTCAAGTATGTGATGACTTCAGCAAAGCTGGATGCGACGGGTCAGCAGTGGTTGTCTCGCCTGTCTGCATTTGATTTCAACATCCAGTATAAAAAGGGACAGAGCAACTCAAATGCTGATGCCTTCTCCCGCTTGTCCTACCAGGAAGTCACACAGGTCTTACATTTCTGTCCTCAGCGGGTGAGGGCCTGTGGCCTACAGCATGAGGAGACACAGATCACTTCAGAGCCAAAATTCCTTCCAGGGGAGAGCGTGGTTTCCTCTGAGTGTCCTGAACTTTGTCCAGCCCTGGGGTCTAGTAAGCCTTATAGGGATGTAGGGACAGAGTCACTCCCCGCCATGATGAAACAGGAGATTCATGTTGGGCAGAAGGAGGATCCAGGGATTTGTCCAGTCTTGCACTTTAGGAGCCGGAACCTGAAACCAAGCTACAGTGAGTGGGTGGGAGCTGGAGGGCAAGTGGGCCTTCTCTTGAACGAGTGGAGGAGGTTAGTGATACGAGATGGTATCATGTATCGTAGCATTCAAGACCATCAGAGAGGTGTAGTGGAGCAGCTTGTACTGCCGGAGAGGCTACGTACGTCAGTCAAAACCGCTCTTCATGATGACTCAGGGCACTTGGGATTTAAGAGGAAATTACAGATGACAAAAGAGAGATTTTACTGGCCAAGAATGTTCCAGGAAATCAAAGCTTGGTGCGAGCAGTGTGAAAGATGCTGCCTCAGAAAGACCCCTACTACAGGCCTCAGGGCTCCTCTGGTCAGCATCCACAGCAGCGCACCCATAGAGCTTATATGTGTGGACTTTTTGACCCTGGAAAAATCCAAAGGGGGTATAGAAAATGTGCTTATTGTTACTGACCACTTCTCTCGCTATGCACAGGCCTACCCCACAAAGGACCAAAAAGCCAAGACGGTGGCTAAGGTACTGTGGAGAAACTTCTATTAAAGAAGGGGAAGATGTAAGGTAATAGACCTAAGTAGGCCACTAGGCGGCACTGTTGCCATCACAATAACAGATGCAGTTCAGCAATTTTTCATTTTTTGTATCTTATGAGACACTGTAGTTCACACTTGATCTGTGTAGGCCACTGTGTTTGGTTAGAAATGTATGTGTTCTGTTAAGGGAACAAGCCTCCTCTGTTACAATAAACACAGATGGTCTCAGCCACAATCTGAAACCCAGCGTCCCGTGTCCCCCTCCTCTCCACACTCCAACCCCAACACCTAACACACGCAGAGTCTCACAGCAGTGCCAAGGGATACCTCCGGGCGGCAGATGCACCGAGGGAGTGGGTTACATTTACATTAACAATTGTCCATTTAAACATAAACCTGTGCAATATAGTTCAGCCATAATGCCACAACATCTATAACTGTCCCTGAATATTGTGACATAATCTGACTTCCTAATGTCTGAAAATAAGACAAAAACATGGTAAAAAGTCTAATATAATAAGTAAATAATTGTTTAAGTAAGATAAAAATATAAAAAACGATAAATACCTCATAAATCATCATACACTTCTCTCCTGTACATGAAAGTACATAAGCCGCTTTTAATTTAAAAAAGTATTTGTATCGGTATCAATATCGGATCAAACCCAAATTTTGCAGTATTCCCTACTCCTACTGACTCAGTTGATGCTCCTATCTTTGCCTACAATCTCATTGTGATTAGCAACAGGAGAAGAACATCTTTTGAGTGATACATTTAAGTATAGTACCCATACCATCTTGTTCAATAGCAGACCTATTTGGGAACAATTCTCAAGAAATTATTTTTTTCCTTTTCATCTTGGCACCAGGACGTTTCCATACGACAATGCAAGGTAGGATCAACAGAGGATAATACACTGCAATGCAGGAAAACTCAACGCAGAAATGAAACTATATGAGCATTCAAAATTTGCAATATTTATCACCCAATATAAGGAAATTTCATTCAGGTCACATACAACAGAAAAAAATATTAAGGTGTTGGGCCAACAAAAGAATTAGCTGTATATAGAATAAGACAAGATGTTTAAATATGCAGGTTTAGCAGCAGGTTTATTGGGAATCTAGAAGACTTGGACATAGAATTAGGCACGATGTTTGAAAAATTCCAAGTTCTCAAGGATGTGGACAACACCTGAATAAAACATTTTTGGTGCCCTGTTTGTGGTGTACATTACACCCCTGGTTGTATTACTTTATATGAAAACTTAAAGATACCAGAAGCAAATCCATATGATCTCTTGGTTCCTTCTGTTATTATAAATGAATTATTGTGTTGAATATTGTTGAGAGAAACTGATTCAGATAAATCTGTGGGTGATATGTAATACATTGATTCTTTGCACTTTATGTTATGGCAGAATTATCAAACAAGAGTTGCTAATTTCAATTACTTTATTTTGAATAAGGAATTTATAAATAAATTACTATAATGGTGGCAGCATCATGCTGTATGTCTGCTTCTCGCCAGCAGGGACTGGAAAAAGTATCCAAGCAACAAGTCTACTCCAACATAGTTGTTGGAGCTTGCACTACCTGATCCTGTGACTGCTAAGCACACTGTGGAGGGATCTGCACATTTTATAGTTTTGTTTTGGTCATCTTAACTTTTACCTGTTGGGCCCTATAGGAGGCAGCAGAGACTATTATATAGTAATATAGTAACTAATATTTGCCACTTTCGGACTAGTTAGGATTCCAGGTCTTCTTATGGAGGTGAGCTGATTATTGTGGTGAGTTCAGTTGGCACCCTAACGGCCTTTCCTAAAAAAAATGCTTAAAACAGCCACAAAATAATTTTTAAAAGTGCAAAAAATGTTCATGTCTGATTTTATGACATGAAAATGCATTGCAAATATTATAGGGCAAGAATAGTCCTAAATAATTATTTACATCATTCAGAGGTTTGAAGGTACTAACCAAGATCGCCTGCTGTTTTATATTTTTATCCTACTTAAATAATGCGCAAGAAACAAAACGATGTTGTGCTGTCCCCACGTGTTTCTTTCTGCAATGAGGAAACAGGCTCTGTGCAGAATATTAAAAGTGTTTGTGCTAAAACGTGAATAAATTATGGAGCCATTGAAAGGCTCCTTTCATTAATTCAAATTCCACCGTTTTTCAAATAAGCTGTTTGTAAAGAGCCGTTCGTTTGCAATCCGTACGGTACAAAAACATTAGACTGAGACCACTTTATCTACCTACACGATACTGTAGGTGTCGACGTGGGCGGCACGATTTATAAAAGTCAGTCTTGAATGGCCAATTCCATTGACTACTCCCGGCTCATCATGACTGAAGAGGTTGGCTGTGAGATGATCCCTGTGTATAATGACAAACTTCTTTCAAGTCTTCATTACCGAGTGAGGCGTAGAGAGAATGCACGACGACAATACCTCACTAAATTCGCTGCATTTGTATCTCTACTTCTGTCTTGTACTGCACTCTTACTAAACGCATTTCATCATAGAGCTGCGAACAACCAGGTGAGCCTACTTACTACACAGATTATTAAATAAAATAATAGAATCTAGCCAGTATATACAATTATATAACTAACATCTGCACACTTTCTTTTTAGGAAATTCCAGGTGGAACAGACCATATAGGTACATAATGTATAATTGTATATTACTCTTGTTTTTATTATATTATCATAATAGTTGTTATAATGTTACAATCACACTATTTACTGCATAACTATTTATAGGTAGTTCGCAGCTGCAGTACGTGCGATACAATCCTTGTGCACACCTGACAGGTACATTTAGTTTGAACATTTATGACATTATGCAAGCATGAATGACCAATCATTTCGTTAAAAATACGTTACTCTGCTCTCTTTTCCAGCCCCATCCACATTTAATAATTATGAAAGTAATTACTTAAAATGGGAGGACCAGCTTGGACTTGCTCAACTCAGAGAGTTTACGTATCAGGATGGTGACTTAATCGTCCCAAGAGATGGCATGTACAAAGTTTACCTTCAGATCACCTTTCGGATGCCCGGTGACTTTAATTGTAGGGAAGACGTGTTTGTCATCAGCCAGACGGTGAAGCTGTTTGCAATGAGCTACCAGAAAGACACAAACCTCCTAACAGCGTCAGACACGGTGTACTGCAAAACACAAACAGAGACACATTATTGGGAAACATCTCCCTACATATCGGGAGTGTTTAAATTGGAAGCTGGAGACAAGCTCCGAGTGTGGAAAGACAACATGTACCAAGAGATGATGCTCTTGGAAGAAGACAAGACATTTTTTGGCGCACATCTCATTTGACGTTGTTTCCCAGGCCAAATTCAGAAAGGACTTGACGGTTGTACTGTATAGTTTTTTATGATTATTTTTACTGTCTACAATATGCCTTGTTTTCTTGTGTCAACTGCATTGTGATAGCCTAACTAAGTGGACATTTGTTTAACCATCACCCTTCTCAGAAAATTATCATTCTACTCTATAATTTTTTATCTTAGTTTGAGCATACATTTATTTTATTCATTGTGAGAGGGAGTACTTAAAGTAACAACTTTTTGTTTAGTAAGAGTTAACACATGCACCCCAATTCAGATTATTTTGGTCCAGATCAACTTTTTCTCCAGTAAGTAGGCAACCTAAATCTGATTTGTATTCTTTGTGTAAATAAAGCTAAGACAACTTCCACCTGGGATCAATATGACATGTCAGCTATAGTTAGGTTAGTGGGAAGGGCATATTTTTTTCACAGCTAATTTATGTCCTGCATTCTTACAGAATGAGATGTCAGAATCTTATCATCACATAATAAAAGGAGAGTGCTACTTCACTGAACTAACACACGTGTTACTCTGCAACTGCAGTAGGTCTGCTTCATAATGTTTCATTGGGCCAGCAAAGGTTAATTTAATCAGCACATTACATTAATTTTGTTGCAGTGATTTCTTTCACAGCTGTTCTAGAGCTTATAAACACAGCTGTGTCATGCATTTAAATTAGTATTTGTCCTCTTATCCACATCATACACCACACTTTAAAGCTATATTATTATTATTATAAGATTAATTATACATTAAAAATACAAAACTAAAATGTTATATCTCAATAACTCTCTGACCCATGTAATAACAATCCTAAATCAGCTGTAGTTAATATTCTAACACCTGTTTTCGGTTTTAGTGAATTACACGATTTCAGGATAGTGTAAATTTAGTAGTTTCTGGTGAGAATAGTGTATCGTAAAGAAAATTATCAACCAAAAAGTAAAAAAAAATGGTGAAAAACAAATAGAACTGATTGAATGCTCAAGGGATGGGCAGAAAAATGTTTTATGAAGCCTTTTGATAATGAAGATGTTTAAGAAGTGGAAGGTGTTTTCGCAGCCGTTCCTCCAAACTAGATGCCCGAGTAAGTCACAGACCAATTGTAGAGGCTACTAAGAGGCCAATAGCAACTTTGACATAGGTATAATATATGCTCTCGTGGCAAAGACTGGTCAGTGTGCACAATATTCCAAGCACTCCATGAGATGATAACCACCCACCCATCAAACAGCCAAAACATTATTACTACCTGTTTGACAGATGGAACGGAGCCTTCCTATAGGCCCGTTGTGAACTACAACCCTAATGTGTTCCCCTCCCCAAAACAGCATCAGTCAAAAGTTTGATGAGAGAGCTTCAACTGCCCTATTGGTTCATTTAAAACTACAACCCTAAACCATATGTCAAGGCTTTGACAACAGGCATTCTGGGTTTGCAATGGTCTATGGCAGGGGTGTCCAATTACAGTCCTGAAGGGCCAAATCATTTAAGATTTCTGCTAATACCTGGCAGTTAATTGCATCCACCTGTTGTCCCTAGTCTGAATGAATCATTTACTACAAAGAACAAACAAACAACAGAACTGTCTTGTCCTCCCAGGACCGGAATTGGAACCCCTGGTCTATGGTATGCTCCTCCTAGCATCTGTTAAGGGTTTGACAACAGGATTCAAGCCTTGGTATTGGTATGTTTAAAAATTGTCTCTAAACAAAGTGTCACCATTTTCAAAAGATAAGATTGTCCTAAATAGGTGACCATCAGAGGCTTTCAGACATAGGGGGTTTTGAACATTAGGTTATGTAAACATTTTCTCTATGGTCCTCAGGTGCAACCTTCTAACTCAGGGGACCCTATTTTAATGATCTCAACCGCAAGTATCAACTGTGAAACGCAAGTGACATTGTGGGCGGGTCCCGGGTGCTGTTGCTATTATGCCGGCGGGATAAATGACACTTGCAGCTGACGCAAATCTAAAATGGGTAGGTCTGAAGTAGCTACATTAGTCATAGGTGTGGTTTGTTAGTAATGTGCAATAAACCAATCAGAGTGCAATTTCACATTAGCTTTAAGAGCAGATGCGCTTGTTCCATGGCAGATTGCTATTGATTTTTATTTTTTACAAAATGTAAATAAAGAAATGTCACTGAATCATGAGGTTGTGAATGCATGGTGATATTTTTGTAATGTAGTCTATCATTAGACAGAGGTTAGGCTACTTTGCTTGCCTCACTCTTCTGTCAATTAAGCTCTCTTCTCCCGTTCTGCTGCTGGGGCATTTGGGTTGTGGCAACGGCACATGCATTTCCACATCACGTCTCCTTAAGTCCTCTAATATTTCCTCATTTATGTCGTCAACACATCCATTATTCATGGAAATGTTTTGTAAAACACAACAAGCCACAAATAATGCTGCAAATTTTTGAGTACTGTAAATTGCCTCCTGAATAATTTGGGTAAATGTATACATTAGATGTATATTTTTACACATGACATAACAATGATTTCCCTCGTGTGGTAATATTTTTCCTTCTAATTATGTATGTGTTGCAATAATGTGAACTGCTGCATCTGTGTAGATGAGAGGAGCAAAGTGTATGCGCGTTGTGCACACGCTACAGTATCGCCAAGCATGCACCCTTAAAATAGCATCTGAATAACACGCCACTGACTTTTAACTAGGTTTTTCCTGGTCTGTGGTGGAATTGTTTTCGGGAACTGCAAAATAGCACCAGGGAACGTTTGCACCAGAACACGCCTCTTCTTTTAGCTGAACTGCCCCCGGGAGCCCAAGTTCATTCCCTAATTTACCAACACGCGTCTGTGAAGGGAAAAGTCCCCTGTGCGTTGGGTGCAAATAGGAATGCTACATGTGTCGGTGTAAAAAGTCAATTGCGCCGGGTGCAAAATAGGGCCCAGGGTGCGTTTGCAGTTCTCTAGAAGATTATAAAAGCATTTGTGAGAGCATTTCAAGTTAGCTGTGTGTTTGTGGCACACGCAAATTCAGTTGTGTGACATATCTTGCTTCAATGTTAAAATTTTTCTGTCATGGGTCTTTCAAATGGACCAAGGGTCTTGAAGATCATAACATCATGTCTATACCTATGTGTGTTAGAGTTGTGTAATCAAGTTTTGGAATAATCATAGATTTAGAGAAAGGTTCCTATTTACCACCTCAGCACTTGGCTTGGTAGATTTTCAGGTAGCACATAGATTCTAAAACCCAAAATATCCAAAATGAGATTTTGCTACATAGCCAATGTCTTCCTCTCAAAGACAGTGTTTTAACCTAGAGAAATATTTTAACAGTCAGGTTTCTGTGTTGAACAGAAAAGCATAGATTATTTTCATAAACATTTCAGCTCTTTAAAAAATTGTTATTGAAAAAGGTTAAGCTAAAGTATCTATGTAATGTTAAAAGATAATGTATGTCTCTTTCAGATGTTTATTAGACATTGTGTTATCTGCATTTACTTATGCTTGGTACACACCACAAGATAATCAGGCTTATTTTGGGACAAACCTGTGCACGATCTGGAGATTATCACATGAAACGAAACAACTACAGGGCACTGTGAATATTTGGTTATGCCATATGTCCTGATGAATGCTCCACCAGTGTTGCAAGCCTTTGTGAATGACATCTTCCAGGACCTGTGGGGGCGCGGAGTGGTCATGTACATTGATGACATTTTAGTGTACACGGCTACGTCTGAACAACATGTGTCCTTGGTCCCCAAAGTGCTTGGAAGACTTGCAGCATGAGCTCTATGCCAAGGCCAAAAAAATTATGTTTTTCCCAACACACCTTCTCCTTCTTGGGTTATCGCATTGAAGCTGTGCTTAATTGGCCGAATCCAACCACAGTTAAGTAGCAGTACAGTGTTTCTGACAAATGCTTTACGGGAGGAGCATACCATAGACCAGTGTTTCTCAAATTGGGGTACATGTACCCCTAGGGGTACTTTGGAGTACTGCAGGGGGTACAATGCATTTTCGCAAATATTCTAATTAAAAAATATGTCATGCATAATTCCTAAATAATTATAAGTTAATAATTAAAGTGATGGATTGTAAACATTTAAAATGTAACATTTAAATGTTTTTGTTTAAAAAGGTGGTTGTTTAGTGAATATGTCACTGCCGGCGCTGTATTGTACCTCTTTATATATACTTTTTTCTACCAAAATGCACTGGTCAGGGGGTACTTGGCCCAGGCCAGCGGGTTCTTGGCTTAAAAAGGCAATTAAAAAAATTGAGAAACACTGCCATAGACCATTGTGAACCCAGAATGCCTGCTGTCAAAGCCTTGACATATGGTTTAGGGTTGTAGTTTTAAACGAACCAATAGGAC
>JACXGM010000099.1:17876-37299 GCA_016801145.1 Umbra pygmaea
GGGGGGGGGGGGCTATGGGTGCCTGAGCACCTGCCCCTTTGCCTATGAACGTCCAAAGTACCCTTTTGAATGGCCATTTAAATAATGAATGCTTTTTAAAATTACACACAAACATTTAAAAATTAAGGTGTGAATCAATTATTTGAGGATAAAAAATGTTTAAAAGTAATAATATAGAAGTAAACTTGGTAGCCTGCTAGCCTTGTCTACCTGCGCTGCTGCCGGTATGTGACGTCATAGGCTACCAATCACATTTGCCTGCCTGCAAGAGCATCATATTGTGTTAAGAGACAGTGAAAAGCATGGTAAGATCACTACAGACAGATTGTTTCCAAAACCATTTAGCTGATGTTTAAAAATGAACTGTAACATTTATCTCATTTGGTAGTGTCATTCTGAAGTATATGTTTGCCAGCAAAAGCTTTTCAAAAAGCATAATTTTAAACCGAATTGACCGGTAGAAGTCAATTCTTTTCTATAGCGTACCACCTAGCAGCTAACCTGGGAAAACTTTTAAAATTGCAGGGAAATTGCAAGGGAAAGCATCGTTATATTGAATCATGCATACTCTGTTATTTAGTAACCTACTAGGCCACAAGGGCAAATCCGTTTCATGCCCACTCTGTCTCTGGCAGTAGCCTAGTTTACGCAGGCAACTCCTCGAGGCACTATGGGCGCAGATGGCTCAGTGGGTAGGGAGTCAGACTTGTAGTCAGAAGGTTGCCAGTTCGATTCCCGACTGAGCCAAATGTCGTTGTGTCCTTGGGCAAGACACTTTACCCTAATTGCTCCCAGGTCGTTGCTGTAAATAAGAAATTGTTCTTAGTCAACTTACCTGGTTAAATAAAGGTTAAATTAAAAAAATAAATAATAATAGTAGTAGGCAGGCAGGTAAGTTGTTACGAAATAGGCTCCCTCTTCCCGTAGTCGACCAGTGTTAAATTGTGGACCTAGTGGTCCGCGAGCAAATATGATGAAAAAAAGTTGGTTTTGTTGTTGTTTTAGGGCTGTCAAAAGTAAGGTGTAGCGTTACAAATAAAATTAACGCAATTGTCGCGGTTACTCAGCTATTGATATTTATAAGATGTATCCTCTGTATTGAGGTAAATTCTAAGGCTTGGATGTCGGTCAGGGTATTCAAATAAACTAGAAATTCTCATACACATGTTAGTGTAATTCCTGACATCCTAGAAAGTGAAGTAGGCGAAAAAAAGTGTACTTCTCCAAAGCTCAACTCTCTTTTCCGTCTGCTTTCTGCCTCTCAACCAGCAGCCCACCTAAAAGAAGATGTCACTTCTTTGGGAAATTAGTTTAGGTTATTTTGTAGTCTGCAGTGTAGGTTGGTGGTCTATACATTTTGACTTCTTAATAAAGCACATTATATATTTTGAGAATTGAGAAAATACCTTTGCAAATCCCTTTCTGATTCAAAGCCTACAAGCACACTGCTACAGAAATCTGATAGTCAGCTCAGGTTGCAGTTATAGGATACAATTAAACTGTTTATCTGGTTTGATATCATTTTATCTTGTCTGTTTTTGTAAATTATATTGAATTCTGCTACAGTGCAAAGATGCCACATAAAGAGAGAATAAGGAAGCAGAAAAATAAGGACCTGCAGGATGCAGGAAAAGGCAGTGGATCCCTAAGCAGCTGGGTTAGGAACACCACAGGTTAGAATAGTTATTCACACAAGAACTAACAAAGTCAATCTTATATGTTCTTACATACTTATTTTTATGCCAGATTGTTGCATTTTGGATAGATAATAATTGTGTGAATTTAGTCTTATGTAAGGCTCCATATTTAGTAAGGTGTACAGTATTGTAGATTTAGTATTATGTAAAAATGTTTAAAATAAAATTTAAAATAAAGATCACATATATGATCCGACACAGACATCTAGGCATATGGAGAGAATGTGTACTTTTCAGGAAACGGAAAAAAACACTAATTATTAATTTCGGTTAAAAACATTGTTAACAAATTTTGTTCGGTGTGCCCTTTTTTGAATTTGACCCCCTGCCCCTCAAACGGTCTCTCCACGGCCCTGCTATCCATTGTTTTTGTTTGTTAATTACGTTCCTACACTCTGACGTCTTGTTTCGTATGGCTCGAATATTAAAGTCTGCAAATGGATATGGCTTACGTGGAACTCTTTCTGGCGATCATTCTACTCTCTCTCCTGTCAAACACCGAGCCATTCAGGATAACCTACAGCAGAGATCAATTACTTGAGATGGGCTTAACAACACAGCTACAGTGGACATCTCCAACGGATTTTCCTTTGGAATGTCTACGTTCAAATGAACAATGATCTGTCAGAACATAATAGAAAGAGCGGCTCGAGAGGAGGAATTAGACACTGCGTTCATGCAAGGAGGATCTAAACCCCCACTACCAACTATAATCCTCTCTAATGTGAGATGGCTAAGGAACAAATTGGATGAGCTTCATGCCTCTACGCAATGCAGGTATGAATACAGAGACTGTTGTCTGTTGTGTTTCAGTGAGACTTGGTTAAATGGAACAGTGAACAATGACAGTATCTCCCTACCTGGCTTTGGTACACCCTTAAGAGAGAACATCAAGCAACAGGGAAATCGATTGGTGGAGGACTATGCATGTACATTAACACCAAGTGGTGTAGACACCATATCATTAGACACACTATCAATTCCCCGAACTTAGAACTCATATCGGTTTCCTTAAGACCCACATATTTACAGCGGGAGTTTGGGATACTATTTGTATGTCTAGTGTATATTCCCCCCGATGCAAACTACAAAGTGGCTGCAGATGGGATATATCAGCCTATACAACTAGAGGCAGCGTCCCCAGATACTCCCAAACTTATTCTGGGGGACTTTAATGGCTGCTCCTTGTCATCTGCACTACCCCACTATCAGCAATATGTGAAGTGTGCCACGCGTGGATCAAAAATAATTGATCTATGTTATGGCAACATAAAAAATGCCTACAAAGCAGTCAACAAACCAAGAATAGGTGGGTCAGATCATAACACTGTCTTGTTATTGCCCTCTTACTGATAAAAACTGAAAAGGGAACAACCTATAACTAAATCAGTGCATGTGTGGGACGATGAGAGTGTGACAGCTCTAACCCGGGATTTCCACTAACTGCGGAACGGCTGCAGATCGGCTCCGCTGCGTGTCGGCTCCGTGCTCCGCCATCATTCAATACCCACCAGGTCCGTATTGGTTGCGGAACGGCTAACAGTGACTATACGAGGACCCTCCCGAATTCACGTATGATCGCGCGATATAACAGCATATATACTGTACTGAGTTGCTGCGGAGCTCTCCGGCATCCGGCAGAAATAGAAGCTCTGCGTATCTGAAAGGTATTAAAACTATTATAGGTCAACATCATCAATCTAAAATACCCCAGTTCATACAGTCGAGCAAGCAAATGCCCTGAATGAACACTAACACTTTACGAGATGGAAGAGTGCCTTACCAGCCAATCCAATCACCTCGATGGAAGAGTATGTGCACCAATCACGGTAAGCTGTGAGGAAGTAGGGTGAATCTTCTCCCATATAGGGATACGGAAAGCTGCTGGCGCTGACAGGCTATAAGGCATCATTCTAAAACGTTGTAAAGAACAACTGAGCCCGGTGTTCAGAGGACTGTTTCAGAAATCCCTTAATACACATAAAGTCCAAGTGATATGGAAAACAGCTGAAACCTTTACCACTTCTTAAGAAACCCAAACCAGTTGGACTGAATGGTTTTAGACCAGTGGCATTCACTTCTGTTGCTATGAAGTGCTTTGAATGGATCATTTTTACTCATCTTAAAATACAAACCCAAGCTCACATGGACACATTACAGTTTGCTTACAGAGAGAAAAGGGGAGTGGAAGATGCTGTCACAATCCTCCTGAATGGAATTTACAAACATCTTGAAACACCTGCCTCTCATGTACGCATCCTGTTTGCAGACTTCTCTTCAGCCTTCAATACCATCCCATCACACATATTGACAGAGAAGCTGACAAGCATGAATTTTAACCTCACTCTTGTAAAGTGGATTCAGGACTTTTTAACAGGCAACAGTATGTGAGGGCGGGTCACATTCAATCAAGAACAATCATGAAAAAAACGGGAGTGGCACAAGGATGTGTGTTATCACCATTGTTATTTATTTTATATACTAATGATTGTGTCCACCATTCCAATTGTTCACTGATTGAAGTTTGCAGATGATGCGGCCCTAGTTGGCTTCTTAACAGATAATGAACAGGATCATAGGACTGAGGTTGACCACTTCCATGAATGGTGCAATCAAAACTCACTAATTATAAATATTTCAAAAACAAAAGAAATGGTGATTGATTTTAGGAAAAAGCCTCCTCCACTGCAACCTGTTACTATTCAAGGGACAGTCATTGAGACGGTGGAGGAGTACAAGTATTTGGGCACTATTATTGATTTCAAACTCAACTGGTCTGCTAACACACTAGCAAGATACTCAAAAGCACAGCAATGGTATTATTTTTTAAGGAAACTACGTAGTTTAAATGCAGAATCAACAACTGAACTCTGACTTTGTTTTATTTAACTTTTATTCAGAATGTGGTGACTTTTGCCATCCAATGCTGCAGTGGGGGTCTTTCGGTCAAGAATAGACACATCCTGGACAAGGTGACTAAAATGGGCACGAAGATTACAGGATCTGATTTTAAAAGCATCTCCAACCTCACAGAACAGTATACTCTTAATCTGGCCCTGAGGATACTTGATGATCCATCCCACCCACTTTGCTCAGAGTTTTTCCCACTCCCTTCTGGACGTAGATTTCGATTGCCATTAACAAAAACCAAACATTCTAGTACATCATTTGTGCCGAGGAGCATTCAGCTACTGAACAGATCAGACAGAAGCACATAAACATTTTATAAGGTGCACTATGATTATTTATTTAAATATTTATTGATTAAATCTTAGCTATCGACTGCATGTCACCACCATTGCTGCGTTCTTGTGGTTGTTTATACTCTGTTTTTCATTTTTTAGTTTTTGTATTCTCCTTGTGTTCAATTATGTTGGATGTGGTTTTATTTATTGTTATTGTTATTTATTGTTGTCTATGCCTATTCAATGTTCAATGTAGCTCCCGTGAGTGCAAAACAAATCCCCTCGGGGCAATGAAGGTTTCATTCATTCATTAATTCATTCACATGAGGGTTTGGGAAAGGGGAAGGGGGGCTTCTTTGGCTCAGCCGTTAGGAAGGCTTCCAACTGTCAAACAGGTGGTCATAATGTTATGGCTGTTTGAGGGGTGGGTGGTTGTTATTCTTTCTTCTATGAATTTGGCCTATAAGGTATAGGAAGATATTACACTAGAACTAAAACACCTTTTGTAGTGTGCAAAAAAGACAAATTCATTAGTGATTCTGTAGATGTGTGGCAGAAGTCCATCCCTACTGAGAAAATTATGGTAGAGGCATCATGTTATGGGGATGCTTATCATCAAGGACTGGGGCACTGTGTCCGCAAAGAAGGGACAATTAATGTAGCAGTATACAACTCTTTGAGGAAACCCTGCTCCTCTCTACAGGTAAACTAAAACTAGGACAGGGTTCATGTTGAAGAATAACAATGCCACAGAGGAATTGCTCAGGAATAAAAAAAAATTCCTGGCCCAGTCAAAGTACTGACCAAAATTAAAATGTCTGTTAGAATTGACATAGTGTATTGTGTGACTAAATCTAAGAAGCTGACTCAAGACAATGTGAAGTTCAGGTTACTCTGTCTAAGAATGTTTTTTTTTTCATTTCCAGGTTTGACATAGATCATTGTGCTTAACTTCTGCCACACCAGCTCGTGAAACTTTTCAGGCCAAGGAAAGAGGTTAAGAATTCCCATTTGTTACTCCTACTCATTTAAGATGGATTGTCACTTTCATAATGTGGCAAACATTACAGTACAGATTCTCTCTTTCCATTTACACGTGAACCCAGAAGGACCTGTCGGAAAGGGGTTTAGAGTGTTCTTTTTGGCAACATTTTCTTTGTAGTTATAGAAGTGAACCAGCAACTAGAGATATTGCTTTTTTAAATCCAGGGCTGCTGAATGAAATCTGAGTTGTGCACATGAGAAGGATCTTAAATCAGTATTGCTGCATAGTCACTTCATGACCCTGTGGTCTGACTTTTTTCTTTTGGTGCTTTGCTACAAACATCTAAACTCCTCATTCTGCGTTTTTACTGAATGGAAAAATAACGTGATGTGTGTCTCGAGTAAAACAACATAAACCTCTGTAGTCGGGGGGAGAGAAATACAATTGATATGCAGTTACGAAATTAATGCATTAATAATTAATATATTACCTTTTCCCCCCTTAAGCAATATACTGAGTTATAAATGGAAGAATGTTTAATAAAGTGTAGACCATCCTGGTCGTAACAAAGAAACAAGAGTATGACATTTAAATATCCCCCACAGTGGGGAACTTGCATTTGTCTCCCCTAGTAACCCTGTGGAGAATCATAACTAGTACAACCTTGTAGTACTTAATAATCAAGAACCCCCTTTATGGGACAATCAAGAAAAGATCAAATAGGTACAGTATCTTTTGTGGTACATAAATTGATATGTTGTCTTCACCCTTGGGCCTTGTCTGTGAGTTCCAGTGGTAGGTTTGACCCCCCTTCCATCCAGGACTATCAATTCCTACTCAGGAAGTTCTCAACAGGGTGTGATAGAATGCTGGACTTAGACCAGCTGTATAATCTGCTAAAATCGGCCCTGTAAACATTAAACCCACTACAACTAAACCTAATCTCCTTAGGAATGTGTGGTATGCACACTATTGTGCAATTGTGACAAACACCCATTCTACATTATGATAGAATTGATGCAGGCTTCCTTAATTAAACAGGAGGGCAATCACAGTGTTTGGTTTCTACACTTGTCAGCCAGCCTGACTAACTACTTTATTTTAGAGTTTTATAATGATCTCTGATAGCTACTGCCAAAAGCCACGGCTGCTCGCCTGTGGACAACCCAACATATTACAAATATACATTGCTCAAAAGAATTAAGGGAACACTAAGATAAAACATCCTAGATCTGAATGAATGAACTAATCGTATGAAATACTTTCGTTTTTGCATAGTTGAATGTGCTGACAACAAAATCACGCAAAAATTATCAATGGAAATCAAATTTATCAACCCATGGACGTCTGGATATGGAGTCACACTCAAAATCAAAGTGGAAAACCACACTACATGCAGAGGCTAAGTAGTGTGTGTGGCCTCCACGTGCCTGTATGACTTCCCTACAATGCATGGGCATGCTCCTGATGAAGTGGCAGATGGTCTACTGAGGGATGTCCAGACCTGGACTAAAGCATCCGCCAACTCCTGGACAGTCGGTGATGCAATGTGGCGTTGGTGGATGGAGTGAGACATGATGTCCCAGATGTGCTCAATCGGATTCAGGTCTGGGGAACGGGCGGGCCAGTCCATATCATCAATGCCTTTCTCTTGCAGGAACTGCTGACACACTCCAGCCATATGAGGTCTAGCATTGTCTTGCATTAGGAGGAACCCAGGGCCAACCTCACCAGCATATCGTCTAACAAAGGGTCTGAGGATCTCATCTCGGTACCTAGTGGCAGTCGGGCTACCTCTTGAGAGCACATGGAGGGCTGTGTGGCCCCCCAAAGAAATGCCACCCCACACAATTAATGACCCACCGCCAAACCGGTCATGCTGGAGGATGTTGCAGGCAGCAGAACGTTTTCCACAGCGTCTCCAGACTCTGTTACGTCTGTCACATCTGCTAAGTGTGAACCTGCTTTCATCTGTGAAGAGAACAGGGCGCCAGTGGCGAATTTGCCAATCTTAGTGTTCTCTGGCAAATGCCAAACGTCCTGCACAGTGTTGGGCTGTAAGCGCAACTCCCACCTGTGGACGTCGGGCTCTCACACCACCCTCATGGAGTCTGTTTTCTGACTGTTTGAGTGGACACATGCACATTTGTGGCCTGCTGGGGGTCATTTTGCAGGGCTCCAGCAGTGCTCCTATTGCTCCTCCTTGCACAAAGGTGGAGGTAGCGGTCCTGCTGCTGGGTTGTTGCCCTCCTACGGCCTCCTCCACGTCTCCTTATGTACTGGCCTGTCTCCTGGTAGCGCATCCATGCTCTGGACACTACACTGACAGACACAGCAAACCTTCTTGCCACAGCTCACATTGATGTGCCATCTTGGATGAGGTGCACTACCTGAGCCACTTGTGTGGGTTGTAGACTCCGTCTCATGCTACCACTAGAGTTAAATCGCCGCCAGCATTCAAAAGTGACCAAAACATCAGCCAGGAAGCATAGGAACTGAGAAGTGGTCTGTGGTCACCACCTGCAGAACCACTCCTTTATTGGGGGTGTCTTGCTAATTGCCTTTAATTTCCACCTGTTGTCTGTTCCATTTGCACAACAGCATGTTAAATTGATTGTCAATCAGTGTTGCTTCCTGAGTGGACAGTGTGATTTCACAGAAGTGTGATTGACTTGGAGTTACATTGTGTTGTTTAAGCATTCCCTTTATTTGTGTTCCCTTTTTTTGCGCAGTATATATAGAATAATTAATATAATTATTTTACATATTAACTATGAAGACAATATACTTCCATGCACAGCTGCTAGTATTTCAGCAAACAATCACAATTAAGTTGATAATATGGATGTGATAACATGGCAGCATTAACACAGTATTCTGTTACCAAAACAAACATTTTTAAAAACCTTCCCCACAATATTTAGATGGTAATAAAATACAAATCTAAGAACTAAAGCCTGAAATTTGTTAATTTGGAAGAATACATGGTTGAGTAGGTTACTTTTTAAATGTAACATGTTACAGTTCCTAGTTACTCATAAACACATATTTTTGTAATCTGAATACATTAACAAGTACGGTAACCTACCCAACCCTGTTGGAATCTTTGCCTAATTTAGTCTATTAGAAATAGTTATCACATTTGTTAACAAAAATTAGCAATAATAAACCTTTTATCAATTCATTTTCTAGGTGCATGACAAAACATATATGGGAAAATTGACTTGTCATTTTTTTGTAATCTGTTTACATGAACATACAGCTCTGGAAAAAAATTATTAAGAGACCACTGCAAAATTGTCTTAAATCCACCCCATTGAAAACCTGTGGAATGTGATCAAGAGGAAGATGGATGGTCACAAGCCATCAAACTAAGCTGAGTCGCTTCAATTGTTGTACCAGGCGTGGCATAATGTCACCCAACATCAATGTAATATGCAAAGAGAATAAGTTCACATTCATTATTTAACAAACCAATACTAATATGTTAACTTGGGAAGAGTTCAGAAATCAATATTTGGTGGAATAATAATAATTATATATTATTCATGTGTAGTATGCTCTCGACCAATTGTTCACATTGATATTGGGTGACTATTCCACTACTGACAGTAAATGATAGTATCTAGAGTGAAATTACAACTTGATCGTCACACAGTATAATTCTTTGAGTACTGTCTAATGTTTACATGTACAGACTGTATATGTCACGGATGTGTTGATGGATGATGAGGAGAGGAACGGAGACCAGAGAAGGGAGGAACGTTCTTGTTGTTTAAAGAACATAAAATGTAGAAACACTTGCACTGTGGAGTGAATAGCGGCTGCACTTTGATATCTACCCAGCTACGATGCTCTACGCGGCATCAGGCGCCATACTAAGTAGAAAAAGCGTATGCTTGCTCATGCTATCCTAATGCATACTGTACGACACATAATGAGGTGAAGGCTCAATTCAGAATGTACACTCACAAATACACGTCAGTTCATCAACATGCCAGATGGTAACAGTGCTAACACGTCTCTCTCCTCTGACAGGAGGTAACCTCACAATAACACGCGCCGAACCTCCGGAACGCTGGGATTAAATAGGCACCTTGATTATTCATCACGTACTGTTGTGGCTAGTTAGCCAGATTACCATTATTGCACAATGAGTAATTGAGTGCCCACCGCTCTTCCAGTGCCCAGAGGTTGGCGCATTAACAAAACAGTATATAATATGCTTGAGCTATAGTGACCTTTTAAACTGTATACCATTGGGCATAAAAGTTCGCATAACCCTGGAGAATCAGCCTGTTATAATGGTGACACATACAAAATCGTACAAAACAAAACATTCGTACACATGTTTACGTTTCCGCAGGAAGGAAAACGTATACCTCGTATGTTTACAAAACCTCACCCTAACCTTAACCTCAATAACCTAGCATATTATCCCTAAACTAAATATTCCCCAAGAACTTTCAATTGTAACCAATTGGTCTATTCTTGGAAATGATCCGGAAGAATGGTGATTCAATATGTAAAAAACTCACATTTTAATTGCCGATATCGTAAGTCTTCCTACGTAATGTGGTGAAATTTCCATCACATACGGTTACTCACATATTGCCATGGAAATGCGCTGGGAGAATTGGTAATAGATGTACAATTTTTTAAGAAAACATGAGTGTCACGCGGTGTGTAAGAAACAGAGACCAATGCAAGGAGTCGTTCTTACTTTGTTTAATCAATGATAGCATCAAAAAAACATAAGCCTAGACCGCATATGGTCATATACAATAAGGCGACTGTGTAGCCCAAAATAAAGAATCTATGATAGCACTAGACATGTGCGAGGCAGTTGAGTATGAATATACAACATGAGGTTTTACATTGTTAGCCTAATAATACATACAGTTGTATGCACAAGTTTAGGCACCCCTGACATTTTCCATGATTTTCATTTATAAATAATTGGGGTTTGGATGAGCAATTTCACTTTGAGCTATCAAATAACTGAAGTATACAGTAATATTTTGGTAGTGAAATGAGGTTCATTGGATTAATAGAAAATGTGCATTATGCATCAAAATGAAATTAGATGTGTAGAGGTGTATACATTTGGGCACACTTGTCATTTTGTTGATTAGAAGACCTGTAACTACCTAGCACTAATTAACTGGAACACACAATTGGTTTGGTGAGCTCATTAAGCCTTGAACGTCATTGACAGGTGCATCCAATAATGAGAAAAGGTATTTAAGGTGGCCAATTGCAAGTTGTTGTTCCCTTTGATTCTTCTCTGAAGAGTGGTAACATGGGGGCCTCAAAACAATGCTTAAATGATCTGAAGACAAAGATTGTTCAACATTACGGTTTAGGGAAAGGCTACAAAAAGCTCTCACAGATATTGAAGCAGTCAGTGTCCACTCTGTGGAACATAGTGAGGAAATGTAAGACCACAGGCACAGTTCTTGTTAAAGCCAGAGGTGGCAGGCTAAGTAAAATTTCGGAGATGCAAAGGAGAAGGATGGTAAGAACGGTCAGAAACAGCCCACAGACCACCTCCAAAGACCTAAAACATCATCTTGCTGCATACAGTGTCCCTTTGTTTCATTCAACAATGCATCGCGAGGAAAAGCTGTATGGGATAGTGATGCAAAAGAAGCCTTTTCTGCACAGGCCAAAAACAGAGTTGCTTGAAGTATGCAAATGCACATTTGGACAAGCCAGGTTCATTTTGGAAGAAGATGCTGGGGACTGATGAAACAAAGATGGAGTAATTTGGTCATAACAAGGGGTGTTATGCATGGCGGCAAAAGAACACAGCATTCCAAGACAAACACTTGCCACCCACAGTCATATAGGGTGGAGGTTCCATCATGCTGTGGGGCTGTGTGGCCAGTGCCGGTACTGGGAATCTTGTTAAAGTTGAGGGTTGCATGGATTCCACTCAATATCAGCAGATACTTGAGAATAATGGAGAGGAATCCGTCACAAAGTTGAAATTATAACAGGGCTGGATATTTCAACAAGACAAAGACCCAAAATACTGCTTAAAACCTACCCTGGCATTTATGAAGAGGAATAAGCACATTGTTCTGGAATGGCCATCCCAGTCCCCAGACCTGAAAATCTGTGCGGTGATTTGAAGTGGGCTGTCCATGCTCAGCAACCATCAAACCTAAGTGAACTGGAGATATTTAGCAAAAAGGAATGGTCCAAAATCATCTGGAATCCAGAAACTCGTTACAGGCTATAGAGGCTGTTATTCCTGCTAAAGGAGGCTCAACTGAATATTGATGTGATATTTCTGTTGAACTTCAGTTATTTGATAGATCAAAATAAAATTGCTGATCCAAACATCCAATTATTAATAAATGAAAATCATGGAAATTGTCAGCGATGTCTAAACCCTTAGAAATATAATGTATAGAAAGGCCTTTGAACTGCTTTGCATGGTCACTCAATTAGTACACAACAAAATGGCGATTGTTGTTAGTTGTCACGGTGACAACACGCAAATCGGTTTAATGCAGAAGTAGACCTCTAAATCATTGCAATTGAATGGTACACATAAAAATGTGTGCCGCTCGGACCATTCTGCTACATTGATTTGAATTGGAATGGCCTTTCTATACATTCCATTTCTATGCCTAAACCTTTGCATACAACTGTAGTAGGATTAACTGGAATAAATGCAAACATACTAGGGGCCCTATTTTAACGATCTGAAACACAAGTATCAAACGCGAAACACAAGTGACATTGTGGGAGGGTCCCGGGCGCTGTTGCTATTTTCCCAGGCGGGATAAATGACTCCTGCGCCCGACGCAAATCTAAAATGGGTAGGTCTGAAGTAGCTTCATTAGTAATAGGTGTGGTTTGGATGTAACGTGCAATAAACCAATCGTGCGTCATCTCACATTCCCTTTAACGGTATGGATCCACCTGTCCGCGCTACACTTCTGTCGCTTCGCACCTCGCTCTATTCCTATGGGTGACGTCACGCGACTTCAACGTGCCCGCATAGCATCCCGGGAAGGCAGCCCTGCATTTGAGAAAATGTTGCGCGACAGAAAAGATGAAAATTCCCAGCTTTATGCAAATGAATCTCATGAACGCGAAGCGACTATCCAATAGAAGTAGAGCACAGAGGAGATGGGGGGAAGGCTCGCGGTGAATCAATGGAGAAACTGATGGTGGCTGTGGCCCGCAGCTGTATTTGAGGAACACCCATCAACGTACGAATGGAGGGTTGCCTTGCAACAACACCCGACACCACGCTTCAGTCGTGTCGGACAAATGGATCAGTACCGTTTGAAAGGACATGATGCCGTCAGAGTGCCGCCGTAGCCATGGCGTGGAGTTGACGCAGAAGCATAAAAAGGCCTTAAGTCGAATTTCATTGAACAAACCACTCAATGAATACAGTATTAAAAAAACTCAAAATGCGTTGTTCCAAATTATTATGCACAACAGAGTTTCAAAAACATTTGTTGAATTTGCAGAATTAGTAGGTCATATTTACTGAAATCAAAATCTATTTCAATCAAACACATCTTATCAGGGCAAGTTACATGTTAACATTGGACCCCTTCTTTGATATCACCGTCATAATTCTTGCATCCATTGAACTTAATTTTTTTGCAGGATGTCAGAATAGCCTCCCAGTGCTGATGTTTTGATGTGACCTGATTTTGCTACGAAAGGCATGGTTCTTATTTTTGTACCATGGAAGAAAGTGGTCAGTCAGAAACTAATTTCCACACCTTCAGGGACCCTCAGAGTACAGAAGTGTTTGTGCAGATAAAGGCAAATGAGGCAGGTTACTGCCAGACAAATTCATCAAAGCAGCTGCAAAAAACAGGTATATGAAGCTGCTGGTGCCTCTGGAGTCCTGCGAACCTCAAGGTGTAGGATCCTCCAGAGGCTTGCAGTTGTGCATGATCCTACTATTCGGCCACCCCTAACCAATGCTCACAAGAAGAAACGGTTGCAGTGGGCCCAGAAATACATAAAGATTAATTTTCAAATTCTTTTTCACTGATAAGTGCCGTGCAACCCTGGATGGTCCAGATGGATGGAGTAGTGCATGTTTTGGGCTGGAATCATGGAGAGAGAGCTGGCAAGCCCCTTTAGGGACCCTGAAGGTGTGAAAATGAGCTAGGCAAAGTATATAGATTTTCTGACTGACCACTTTCTTCCATGGTATACCTCTGTGTCATGCTATGGGCATAAAAGGAGAGAAACTCATGGAGTGGCCCCCAACCTTCCCTGACCTCAACCCTATTGAGAACCTTTGGAGCATCCTCAAGCAAATATGTAACATATTTGCTTGAGGATGTAACATGTCCTGTTAAGATGTGTTTGATTTAAATAGCTTTTGATTTCAGTAAATATGACCTCCTAATGCTGCAAATTCAACAAATGACCATTTTCAGTGTACAACCTTTTAAAATGTTTTGAAACTCTGTTGTGCATAAATATGGAACAGTGCATGGAAAAAAAATAGCTGTTTTCATTGGGTGGTTTGTTCAATGCAAGTCAGTATACCCTGTTGGTTTATGACTGGTAAGATTTACTGACTGTCATTTGCATCGACTATTTAGGAAAATCTGTTTAAAATATAATTTGCATAATAATTTGGAATGTGGTGTAGTATTTTCTGAAGTGCATTTTCACCTTCTTCATCTCTCAAAGAGTTAGGGCGAGTGCACATGGGAGGGGTAGAGGTGGCATTGTGTCAGAGAAACCCATTTATTTTAATGAGTGACGTAGCTACACTTCCTCAAACCGCGCTGCCCAGCAAAGCAATGTGCACCTCTACAAAATACAGTGGAGCCGCAGCATCCAAAGTTGAAATATTTTTAACTTTGGCCCAGACACCACTGACCACTCGAAGTGCAAACAATCTGATTACAGTTGGTTGTCATACCATTCTATGAACTATAATGGAGGAGGAAAGGATTTGTGTATTCTAGTTTCTACATGATCTCTGAAACTTTTTGGGTGATATGGTAAGTTGCTTTATTTATGTAAGACATCATTTTCCATGAGCAGAGTGTTTTCAATTATAATAGTCTATCAGTGCTGCTGACACCACCTACCATATGTTTTTCCACTAAAACACAGGTTTAATTTCACACTAAAAACAGTTCAGGACTTGTATGACAGCATTCCAAGAAGGACTGGAGCTGTTCAAAGGGTATTCTTAATCCTTTGAGCTTTGATATCAATGTAGTGTTAGAAGTTTCTGTCAAGGTGTGGAGGTATATGAATCCAATAGAATGTTCTTTAAAAAAAAAAAAGAAAATGGTGCAAAACAGAAACTGCATATCAAGTACAAAGGAAAGTTGCACAGAAAGGCACATTCCTGGTAACTCATAAAACTAACAGTACAACTGAAAAACAATAGCGGACTAACGGTGGGCCAAACCACCATTAACTCATAATACTAAAACCACGATTGGATATACACCAAGAAGAAACACTAAATGAAACAAGAAACCTAGGATAACTACACAGAACTCAAACTGAAACCAGGAGATTGGAGACTTGAAAACACATGGAAAGAAACAATTACCTGTCGCTGAGCCGGCAAAACAGGCGCAGAGGGCGGAGCCGGGTTAACAGGCACAAGGTTGAGCCAGTGGAAGAGGTGCAGGAGGCAGGGAGTGCGGAACCGGCGCAGGGGCCTGAACTGTCACAAGGGACAGATCCGACTGGAGAGGTACTGGGGGCTGGACAGACACAAGGGAGAAGTTGGCTGTGCAGCTGCCTGCAGAACTGGAAGAACAGGGGCCTGTGTCATCCTCCTTGGAACAGGGTGCCTGTAGTGGAACTGAAGGAACAGGAACCTGCTCCTGGGACTACTCTGTACCTGAATAGAATGGAACTGGAGACCCCAAAGATCAAGCCAACCATTCCACCCAAGCAGCCCCAAACCACTGTGCACCCCCAAAATAAATACTTGGAGAAACTAAGGGTAGTGTCCAATATCTGCCTCTCCTTTGTCGTCCATGCACTCCTAGTGTTTCCAGGTCTTGTGTTTAGTCTGTCATTGTGGTTTCTCCTGTGTGTTTTGGTTTGATTAAGTTAATTAAGTTTAAGTTTTCCATCCCAGTGTTTTAGTAGTTTTCTAAAGTTTTCAAAAAAGTTACATAGTGCAGTTTTAAATACTGTGATTACTTAAGATTCTGGCTGTAGCATGCCGACTTAAGACTCTGGCTGTAGCCTGCCGGCTGAAGACTCTGGCTGTAGCATGCCGGCTGAGGACTCTGGCTGTAGCATGCCGGCTGAGGACTCTGGCTGTGGCATGGCTACTGAGTAGAGATGCGTGGATGGGCTATTATTGAATCCGCAACCACATCACAGAACTCATCATCCATCTGCCATCCTTCCGCACCAACGTTTCTGACCAATTATCAAAGCCGCACCCGCCCGCCATCCAATGATTGGGCGATGCAAGGCGCTGCTGACACGAGCCGTGAGGCTAGAAAACTCTCGCCCATAGAAATGTAATGATTAGAAAAGCCATTCCAATTCAATTCAATGTACTGTAGAAAAATGGTCAGAGCGGAATCCATTTTGTGTTGTACCATTCCAGTGCAAAGCTTTGACGGCCTTCTTCCGCATTGAAACGATTAATTGAAATCGCAAGTCGCGGACTCACTAGTTAGTTTTGCAGCAGCAACAGAGTAGTCGGCTGTGCTTAACATATCTCCATGGCCTAAAAGTAGGTGGTGGTGTTTGCACCTTTCGGATTGTTGCAATCTGCCAATATATCAAAGAAGAAGATCAACGTGGTCTGCCTTATTGTAAAGAGGAATTTGAAAGTGCTGGAGTTAATTGCATTATAAATGTATTGGTAAGTCATCAAAATAAATTTAATACATGCTAATATTACAAACTACTAAATTTGTTGCAGATTCATTTGCATAAAGCTGGGCATCGGCCTGCTTTTTTGACACACAACATTTTCTCAAATGCAGCGCCGCCTTCCTGGGATGCTTTGTGGGAGCATTTAAAGTCGCTTGACATCACCCAGGAATAGAGGAATAGAATAGAGCGAGGTGCGATGCGACAAAAGTGTAGCACGGACAAGTGGATCTGCACCTATAAGAATAAAGTGAAGTGCTGTGTGAAAGAAGAGTCGCACAGTCAAGTGGATCTTTACCGTCAGTCGAAGGAGTTGAGTCGAAGTACGAGGATATGAAAAGCCCTCATCAACGGAACACAGATAACACCATTCATTTGGTAATCATGGTAATTTATGCTGCAGGTTATAGTTGAGATAATAGATTAACCAAAACAAAAGCACCGCCTACTCACCAATCAATTCTCAATTGAAGATAGCCATTCTGGGAGTCGCCATTGACTTTCTCTGATGAGTATCTTTATGAAAGATATTGATTATCAGCGGAGGAATTGACTCGCATGTTGTCACGTGACAACTGACAACAATCGCCATTTTGTTCTGTACCCATTTGAATGACTATGCCAAGGATTGGATCATTGAGCAGGTGTGAAGCTCGTAGACAAATGGTGCCCCTATATCGACGTATGGGCCCGAGTTGCAGGAGAAGGCGGAATGTCGGGCTATTGAGGTGGCTCGTGAGAATAGTTTACGAGGGTGGGGCAGTCTGGCTGCCAGGGTGGTGGCGGGTCGCGAAGGCTGTACGGTGAGTGAGGACGGCATGGAGGGGAGTTCGGATGGGAGTGTGGGTTTTGATTGTATTGGGGTAGGGTTTGAGGAGTCACGGTGTGGTCGGCGGAAGAAGAAGTGGGCACGGAAGAAAGAGGGAGGTGAGAGTAGTTCGGGAGGGGTGAAGGGCTGGCACTTGGTGGTGGGGAGCAGGGGTTTAAGGTGATTGTCGTGTTTGCAGCTCTGACAGGTAAGGTGTTACACCCGGTGTCAGGTTGGGGGGGTGATGGATGCTAGATGTTTGAGGTGGTAGGGTTCTTATTGGGCCGTGACCGGCCTCGCTCTCCGGTGCAGTTGGTGGCGGTGTATTCACCTTCAGTTGGTTGCGATTCTCCATTACCCCATAGAAGAAGTAGACTACGCCAAGCAGTTCAATAGCCTTTCTATCCATTCTATTCCTATGCAGCCAAGTCTTACATGCCAATCACACCTGCCGCATAATAGCGTTGGGATACACCAGAAGTGAATCACAGATGCTTAAACATTTACGTAGCCACGCAACAATAACTTTGGCATCCATTTACTGTACACCGGAACATGATTTTTTGCAGTCTCTGTGAGACCTTGTTTGTATGACACGTTTGCCTATTTGTAGCACTGCGTTGGGTAAGCAGTTGCAGAGCTGTCAGTGTTTTGCATTCGTTCGATTAATCGAATATGTTATCCCGGAGGACTCCAGAAGCAGTTGCAGGGTACCGAAGGGCTGCAGCCTCTGCCGTGAAAAAGGCAAAGCAGCGGGTGTGGGAAAAGTTTGGAGAAGACATGGAGAAGGACTTTCGGTCGGCACCAAAGTGCTTCTGGAAAACCGTCCGCCACCTCAGGAGGGGGAAGTGGGGAACCATCCAAGCTGTATACAGTTAGGGTGGGACTCTGTTGACCTCAACTGAGGAGGTAACAGGGCGGTGGAAGGAGCACTTTGAGGAACTCCTGAATCCTATTTCTATGCCCTCTATATTAGAGGCAGAGCTAGAGGATGATGGGGGATTGTCGTCAATTTCCCTGGTGGAAGTCACTGAGGTAGTCAAACAACTCCACAGTGGCAAAGCTCCAGGGATTGATGAGATCCGTCCAGAAATGCTGAAAGCTCTGGGTGTGGAGGGGCTGTCTTGGTTGACATGCCTCTTCAATATTGCATGGAAGTCTGGGACAGTGCCAAAGGAGTGGCAGACTGGGGTGGTGGTTCCCCTGTTCAAAAAGGGGGACCAGAGGGTGTGTGCCAATTACAGGGGTATCACACTTCTCAGCCTCCCTGGTAAAGTCTACTCTAAGGAGCAGGAAAGGAGGGTTCGGCCAATAGTCGAACCTCAGGTTGAAGAGGAACAATGTGGATTCCATCCTGGTCGTGGTACAACAGATCAGCTCTTTACTCTCGCAAGGATCCTGGAGGGGGCCTGGGAGTATGCCCATCCTGTCTACATGTGTTTTGTGGATTTGGAGAAGGCGTATGACCGGGTCCCCCAGGAGATACTGTGGGAGGTGCTGCGGGAGTATGGGGTGAGGGGGTCCCTTTTTAGGGCCATCCAATCTCTGTATGACCAAAGCGAGAGCTGTGTCTGGGTTCTCGGCAGTGAGTCGGACTCGTTTCATGTGAGGGTTGGTCTCTGCCAGGGCTGCGCTTTGTCACCAACCCTGTTTGTAGTATTTATGGACAGGATATCGAGGTGTAGTTGGGGTGGGGATGGGTTGCAGTTCGGTGGGCTGAGGATCTCATCGCTGCTTTTTGCAGATGATTTTTTCCTGATGGGATCACCGGCCTGTGACCTTCAGCACTCACTGGATCGGTTCGCAGCCGAGTGTGAAGTGGCTGTGATGAGGATCAGCACCTCTAAATCTGAGGCCATGGTTCTCAGCAGGAAACCGATGA